>MJUU01066846.1:0-21891 GCA_002080025.1 Modiolus philippinarum
TTTTTTTTTCAAAAGCGGCTATATAACAAGTAAAGGACAGTCAGACAGCATAATACAATAAAAAAACTCTATTATTTCATACAAGTACAAGCATAAAGTCTGCTTAATTACAGTAAACTGGATAAGAATAAGACATCAATTTGTGCATATATCTTCTTGTTGACGATAAATGTAACCAGAGGCTCCCAGCGAGCTTGTATCGCTCATCTGACTTTTAGTTACCACAATCAAAGTAACATTGTAACTTATACAGTTGATCTTCAGTCGCTCAAACTTTCGTAGCTCGAACACCAGCAATATCTTGAAATGTATTTAAAGTCTGATCATGTTTTCTATATTTCCTTGTTGGGCTTTTTTTACTTCCACCTTTTTTGGTAGCCGTTTGAAAATGGCAGTCAACAAACAATTTTCAACACCAGTTCTGAAGTAGTGACATCAATATCCACTTGGATACCAAATTTAATTGAAATAAGAAAATGTTGAATTTTCCCGCCTTTTTTGGTGGCCATTTTGAAAACGGCAGTCAACGAATAATTTTTAACATCGGTTATGAAGTTGCGACATCAATACCTATTTGGAAACCAAATTTCATTGAAGTCGGACAATGTTGAATTTTCCCGCCTTTTTTGGCGGCCATTTTGAAAATAGCGGTCAACGAACAATTTTTAACATCAGTTTTAAAGTTGCGACATCATTACATATTTGAAAACCAAATTTCATTGAAATCGGACAATGTTGAATTTTCCACCTTTTTTGGCGGCCATTTTGAAAATGGCGGTCAACGGACAATTTTCAACACGAGTTTTGAAGTCGCAACATCAATATCTATTTGGAAACCAAATTCCAATGAAATCGGGCAATATTGAATTTTCCAGCCTTTTTTTGGCGACCATTTTGAAAACGACAGTCAACGAAAAATTTTTAACATCGGTTTTGAAGTTGCGACATCAATACCGATTTGGAAACCAAATTTCATTGAAATCGGACAATGTTGAATTTTCCCGCCTTTTTGAAAATAGCGGTCAACGAACAATTTTTAACATCAGTTTTGAAGTTGCGACATCAATACCTATTTGAAAACCAAATTTCATAGAAATCGGACAATGTTTCATTTTCCCGCCTTTTTAGTGGCCATTTTGAAAATGGCGGTCAACGAACAATTTTAACATCAGTTTTGAAGTTTGGACATCAATACCTATTTGGAAACCAAATTTCATTGAAATCGGTCAATGTTGAATTTTCCCGTCTTTTTGGCGGCTATTTTGAAAATGGCGGTCAATGGACAATTTTCAACACCAGTTTTGAAGTCGCAACATCAATATCTATTTGGAAACCAAATTTCATTGAAATCGGACAATGTTGAATTTTCCAGCCTTTTTTTTTTTTTGGTGGCCATTTTGAAAATGGCGATCAACGAACTATTTTCAGCACCAGTTTTGAAGTCGCCACAGCATGGTAAACATTTCATCATTTTACACTTAACCTTCATCTTCTATAGTTTTGGAAATAAAAGACGAAAAATAAGAAAATCTAAACAATCCGGTGAAAAATGGGCAATAACTCCTACAAAGGTATATGGATTTTCTTCAACATTTCAGGGTGGGTAGAACTTGATATGCTGAATATTTTTGCAATTTACACTTGACCTCAATCTGTTACACCTTTTGAAATAAAAAATAAAAATTGCAAAAATTTTGAAAATTTTACGGAAAAAGGGCTATAACTCCGAGATGGGTTTTCAGATTTTCTTCAAAATTGCACGATGGGTAGATCTCATCATGCTGATCATTTTTCGAGTTATAACCCAAAAACTGCAATTTACCCCTTTGTTCTATTTTTAGCAATCGCGGCCATGTTGTTTGACCAGCCGACTAATCGAACATAATTTTAGGAAGCTATACCCTGGTGATGATTCAAGTCAAGTTTGGTTACATTTGACCAAGCGGTTTCAGAGGAGAAGATTTTTGAAATTGTTGACGGACGGACAGACAGACGACGGACGACGGACGCATAGTGATGGCAAAAGCTCGAATGGCCTTTTAGGCCAGGTGAGCTAAAAAACAGTTTTCGATTAAGTTCCTACCAATCGAAGGTTCGTACATGCAGTGTCTCAACCGCATGCATCATCACTGTTTTTGTAGAGTATGTGAGTCAAGAGGGTTTATAAATTGGAGTTGTGTCAAATAAATTCTGTTGAAACTAAGGAGTATCTCCCTCATGCAAAGCTCTGTCCTTAGATGATTTTGGCTTTCTATTTAGATCATATTTGGTAATTTGTTCTCTATCAGTTTTTAAACATCTTTGACTTTATGGTCTTCCAAACGTTTAGATTTTATCTGCACTGAAGAGACATAAGTTGTCGAAATGCGCATATGCAGAATCAAAATTCACAGTAACTTCGGTATTGAGTTATACTTAAGAATTGCTTATCAAATGGGAAAACTATGTAGATCAGTATGCATAAAGTACAGGATTCAACTAAAATATGTGTCTAAAATTTTCATTTCCACATAAAAATATCTGTATTTCAAACATTATTAGACATTTATAATATTTAATTACAGCGATTTGTATAAAATACATGTATTCTTTTGTTCTGGAAAAATCGAACGATATAAGAGCTGGAAAAATTTAATAAGATAAATATCATAAATATCAAAACATCTAAAAAGTTAATCTAAAGCTTATCGAATGTAACTGGTTTGACGACTTACGGAAAATTTTAGACTGGAAATATAAAATAACAGAACAATAATCTTATTTTAAAGTGGGCTTTTTTACTATTTTTATCATTATTTGCACTACAATGACCATGTATTGTATTATTGTCAAGTTTATAAAACACTTCTAGTGATACTGAATTGACAATTGTCTCTAGATCTTCCAATAGGATAGTGTTCATGTATAATGGCATGCCTGGGCAATAAAACGTACATTAAATAATATAGTATTATCATAGTTGTTTAGAACTTATTAGTGGCGAATAGAAGTCATCCATTCATACATAGAATTACTTTTAGAAAGACGTAATTATTGAAAATAATTACAAAAAGTACGTATGCTAAGGTCTCTATTTGCCCTTAAATTAAAGTAAGTAAACTTTGTAGCTCAAATCATTTAAAGCAAACTAAAATATGGAAAATAATACCTTTCAAATCTTTTAATAATTTAGAAATAACATACATATAAATTGGAGAATACTGGACCATTTTTCTAAAAATAATCAATGATGGCCATTTTTGATACATTTCAGTCTGGCAAACATTGGCCAGAATGAAATGCTTGCTAATGAGTTTTCTTTTAATAATTTTAAACCTTCTGTATAATTTCACTCTTATTAAAGCATGTGACCATATTTATCTCATTTATATATAAAAAATGTATGAAAATATGCCTAATTTTCTCCCGGTTTGAATGTAACAGTCTACTGTACCATATCTATTGGGCTACTTGCACAAAAATATATTTAAAAGAAAACCAATGATAAAACAGTTGTTATTGGCCCTCTTAGTTTTTCACTTAATTGCAAAATTGAATTTAGTAGAGTTCACATGCGGCCTTAGCATAGACCTCCTTTAAACATTTTTAATTCTTGTATCAACATTGTCAACTTACAGTCGTTTTGTCGCATTGTCGTGTGTGACTATCCTTTATACTATTCAGTTCTTCTCAACTTAAAAAATAAATCGAAATATAAAGTGAATAATCTGTGAAACTTTAAAAAAAAATATTTATATAGGGCATTGTCAGTGGATTGTATTGCTACTTAACATAATAAATGTAAAACATAGAACTTTAAGGTTATAGTACTTTGTAACTAAGTCTATTTATATCATAAATAAGGGATTGCACCAGGAAAGTTTTATGTGGATGTAAGCACTTCAGATTTTGTATCAAAGTCATTTTATGAAATTTCCCTTTGTTTGTTAAAATTCAAATTTTAGGTCATATACGTGACACGTGTACAATACATAAGTGCTTTTTCATTTTAAATGATATTTGTGAAAGCTATATTGGGGTATTTTAAGTAGAAATTAATATTAAGCAAAAATATTTGTAAAATCTGGGACTAATGTTGTCCCAGGTAAAAGCATACACTGTTTATAGTTGTTTCACGATTTAGTAACTAACTAGTGACTGATAAATAAAATACCCTGACTACGTCCATCACAATAAAGCAAGACTACAACTATCAGAGAGAGAGAGGTTTCGATTAGATTTTTTAGAGAAAAAAATTAAGAACGAAGCTGAAGTAGGACTATCAGTTACCTTTTTAATTTCAAGCTCATTTGGATAGTTCTCGTGTAAATATTCCTTAAATTTTAGATTATTAAGAGCAAAAGCTGAAGAAATAAACCATGCCATGTGCAAAGCGTAGATTTTTAAATTTCTACAGTCTCGGGGGTTAAACAAGTTTTTGCTGATGGTCGAACTTTTGATACAGTATAACTATGGAAATCAACATGTTTAAAGTATATACTTTTCTCCAGTTAAATAAAGATTGTGTTATTTAGTCTCAAAAATAAATAACTTAATAAAAAATTGATATGGAGAGAATGTACATGTGACAAAAACGCACACGATACATAGAAAACTCCAGTTTATCAAGGATAGGGCTTTTATTCCTGTCTACGTCTTAATGTCATCCGAGGGTCTTCAACCAGAGGTGAACAATATTCACCCCTCAAGCTTGCTATTTCGACATCATCAGAGTAGATCACATTAAAACATTGAAAAGATGTCATCCAAGGATGTACATACAGAAATAAAAAAATTCATTTGAACTTAATAAAAAGTTAAAATCAGTCAACACATAGCCTTGCAAGAGGGAGATATTACTTAGTTTTATTTAAGAATTGAATGCATTATTTTGAAGTTTCATTGGGATATGAAAGGGTTGACCGAAGCAAATTTTTAATGAAGCGCGGTAGCGCTTCATGTTGAAAATGTGCGCCCGGTCAACCCTTGCATAGTCCCTATGAAACTTCAAAATAATGCATTCAATTCTTATAATTACATCTTAAACCCGAAATATGAAAAACGAATCTATTTCCAAGGAAGTACATCATACATATTGAGATTCTATTTTAAAAATTCATCCGCCACGTGAACACGTGGTCAAATGTGTTTCATGGGAATTGCAACTTCACGTACATTGATATGCCACGTGAGCGATGTTCACCTATCAAATCGACGGAATTCAAATGAATATTCATGAAATGTAATTATAAACAATTTAACAAAATGTTAGAAATCTGGCAAGTTTGCAAATACAATTCGGTTCTCGAGCGACACCGAGGAACTGACTACTTACATTACACCAAAAAGGCATCGATCAAGTGGTATTTTATAACTAAACACTGAATTTTTTGTAAATTAAATGTCTAGTTAGTTATTTCCAAACATCATCACTGCAGAGCAAATCAAAATATATGGAAGACCATAACAGAAAACTATATAGAAACTGATAGAAACTCATAAAGAACCAATATTGAATAGGAGTCCGTAAAACATTCTCCGTGCGAAAGATGTATGCTTTTTATATATTTGGATACAATATCATACATCGAAATACTGGCAATTTCATTTTATATATTTCACATTTATGGCGTTCTTGTACTTGAAAGAATATCTCATATTGATGCACTATCATACTTCGAAATATTGGCAATTTCTTATGTATGATTTCCAAATTTTATTCTGACCATTATGTTTATAGTGTCCGCGTCGTCTTACTGAATTGATACCAAGTTTTCTTGCAATTGACTCGATGAGTGCCCTTTGGTTGATTAAATGTTGTAATTTATTGTCTTCTATGAGTCGTTGTGTCAGGCAACAAATAGCAGCAGTTTTCCAGTGAATTTTATGTATGTTTGATCTCAACGATCCCGCGTCCGTGATGGATGTGGCGTTGTTCCACATAAGGCTATCAATTCCGCTCAAATAGTTGCTAAGGGTTGTCTTTAACTTACTATGAAATATGAGCAAATCTCATTGTTGAATGTCTCATGTTAAATTCAAGATGTAGAACAACAACAAAAGCTTTGTTCCATTGCTGTTTTTCACCATTTAAAGAGACTTTCATGTGGATTAAATGGATATCATTTTATTGTTAGGTAAAGAAGAAAATCTCATGCAGCCATGGGCAGAGCTTTGTACAATGGAGATACACCATAGATTTATACAAAATTAGAAAAAATAGATTTTGCAGGACTCCAAATGAAATTCTGTTCGCGGACCAACACTGAAGTGCTGCATCTTTACTCGGCCGATGATTGACCTCAGACATTTGTATTACACCAGATGTATCGACCCAGTGATAAAAAATAACCGAACATACTGTAAATTTTGTTTCTTCAGATGATCATTTCGACAACTTCTGTCACCTCCTTGCAAAAATAAAACATTTAGACGACCAAAAACCGAAAGATAGATAAAAGCTGATAAGAACAAATATCTTATAGGATCTAATGAAACAGTCAGAAACAAAATTACAGTTATCAAATCAGATAAGGTCAGAACAATACTCCGTAGTTTTACATAAAATTTAAATCTTAAGTTTTCCACGTTTCAAAATTAAATGTCCTTTTAAATCACCGAAGTTCTGGCAACTGTACTGGTGCAAACTCTGAGTGGGGACTTCACAGACTACTAGCAGAAGCATCAACCTAGTAATATTGAATAACTAATTCTCTAATTTCTATCCAGTCTTCACATCTCCTTAACGGTGTGGAAATATTTTTTCTTCTCTCTAGGGAGGAGAACAAATTTCATGAAATTTTCCAAACTTATTCGGAATACAATCCTCGGTGTTTTTCATACAGTCATTAGAGAAACAATTTCCACAACTTGAACACGTTAATTATGAAATTTCTATAATTTGTTAAATAAATCTTCAAATGTTTAGAAAGCTCGACAAGCCTCGCTTTCAAACATTTTGCAAACTTTGAGAAATTTCATCATCAACTAGTTCTCTTTGTGGAAACTATATAATACCAAACTTGCTGTAAATTTATTTTCTACAGATTGGTATTTCGACAACTTATATATTTGGAAGGCCATAAATCGAAAGGTGTTTAAGAGAAATAGAATATTAATATATGACAATATGATCTAAATGAAAATCCTAAATCGGCTACCGGCAAGTATTTACAGGATTGAGATACTTCTAAGTTTTAAACTATCAAAATTTAGAAAAACTGAGATGACAACAACATCAAATATCTCAATGTCACGTACTAAATCTAATTTGAAATTAGATCGATTAGTGCATGTAATCAAAATCATGTACTGCACAACAAAATTCTGATTACTGTAAATGTAGTATAAACTAGGGTTTCACAAAATCGATGATCAATTTTTTTAACATACCCAATAACGCCGCCGTGTAAAGATTTTGAATTTGAATTTGAGTTATCTGTCTTAGTACATTACTTGTTATTATCTCTGACAGAAACTTACAAGCAGTATTCTTTTACTTCGACAATAAAAGGTATATTTTGTTTGATGATTTACCAGTATTTCCTAGTTACATATTCGTAACGGTAACCAAACAAATTTAATTTAAATGTATTTTATTCAAATAACCAAAGTAACCAAACAAAACTCACAATATAATTCAACAGTTGCGGTTCACATGATATATATGAAGGACATACTTAATAAAATAAATGGTTTCTTTGTCCTTTATTCCGACAAAGCTAGAATGAACACTTTTTTCAAAGATGGTTGAATAATCGTAAATTTTCAACTACCTGTATATACTAAATGTTTCCTAGATTCCTAGATTTAATTCAAAACTAGCGATAACAATCATTTATCGTCCCTGCCCACTGAGCTCTCCCTTCCAAAACTTTTTACTTGAGTTTCTGTATTTTAAATAATATTTAAATTGACACAATACATTGCCGCGATCATGCGTTACCAATGCATAAGAGGAAACTATAATGTTTCCTGTACATACTCGTCATTTACTCCATTGACATACGATTATATTTGTTGCTCCCGTTTTCATAAACCAAAAAATTAATGGATAAATAAAAGAAAATGACTTACTCAAATTTTAATTTAAGTCTCTTCGTTGACCGTGGCTTATAATTACTTCAAGAGATTTGAATAAATCCTTTTAGAATTTCATTATCAAGCTAATTCATAAACACCAATGTTTACAAACAAAATTGTTTTCTGTCGTTAGTTGTTGCACGCTACTATGCGCATGATCATTTCTTTGAGTAAATGGCAAAATCTCTGCATGTTTTTGATATGATTTTATTTGTATGCGCAAACATAAAGCACTGTTACTGTGCGCTCATTGATGCGATTGCAACCAAATGTCTTATTCATGTGTTATTAAATGTGAAGAGTCAAAAATTGAGTTTATGAGCAATATACCAAAAAGAAAGCGAATGTAGCTCTACAAAAATTACGGATTTTTACAGATACGGTTCAGTTTATAGTTATATTGAGGGATTATACTGTAAAATGTAAATTAACTGGCTTCAGCGGAAAACTTGGACTTTATCTCTCAAATGAAATTTGCTTTTAGAACAGTCCCTGTAAGCAGTATAATTGATATATATATATATATATATATATAATTCAAGAAGCAGTAATCTGATAGTCAGAAAGCAATTATAACTTCGACCAAATTTAAAAATAAGACTATATAAACTATAAATAATGCAATCATTCATTGATTATAAATTAGAAAGCAATAGAAACATATTTTATCGATAGAAAAAAAAAGAATCAATGGTGGAAATAAGTGCGTTTTTGCTCTTTTCAATAGATAGCTCCGTCTATTCTTAAAATATCACTTGCAGCGTAACCTATACTATAATAAACAGGGAGAGCATCTCCATTAACGATTAAAATTTCTCTTTCTTTATTTAACCCTTTCCTTCATGAGACTTGTATGAAAAGTCAATTTTTGACCATTCTGAATTGAGCTAGAGAATCAAAATATCCTAGTTTCATTGAAATTCAACCAAAAAAGTTCATATGTACTTGGTGGAAGTACATACTGGCCTAATGTCTTCCGGAAAATGCTATCAAAAGCTGGTTCCTTGTTACCATGGAGATAGGAGAGGCTTTAAAGGGGGGACCAAAAATGCACTTTTGCCTTCCAACATCAGGTTTCAATTTTTTTTTAAAGATCTGCAGTACATCCCCCCCCCCCCAGCAAGTCACAACAATTCAAAAATCGACATCTTTAGCTATAGGCTAGGCTAACTAGCAAGGATGTATCGTCCCTACACTTGCCTATCGGTGAGGGGGGCTTGCGCCCCGTTCAAACCCACAGGACAGAGGGGGCACATCCCCTCTGGGACCACCCTTGCATATCTTTTTAGTCCCCAGCCATTCAATTTTTTGGACCACGTTATATTTTTCAATAAGCCCATACCCTTATCCTAGCTTTAGCTTCTTGTGTGAGAAGAAGCGAAATTCATGCTCTATCAGTCTCAAATTCTTGTCTTAGGTTTAATGGAGATAAATCTGCTGTCACACTTTTTTCTTGGGTAAAAATTAAATCCCTAGCAAGGGCGCGGATCCTATTTTTATCCCAGCCCATTCCTCATCTGATTTTTTATGTCCTATTAGAATATTGAAAATATATTTAGATGGGACAAGTCAGAAAAGATCTGATTCTAACATTAGGCTGTTTTACCCTTTCATATTTAACGTATACATCTATTTCAAAATGGTTATGCTACATTATTTTTCTTGCATATTATTCTTCTGGTGAACAAACTTTAGCTAGGCACTCAATTTAAGCACATTGGTCACAGCTATTTCTTTATTTGGGCTCTATTTAGCTCAGCTTCTATGGCAGAAGTTTTATCAGTACTGTTTGGATATTTCCAAATGCTTCCATAGAAGACTACCTGCGATCTATGACCTCTCATGCTGATAGTCTTTTTCCTTTATGACCTATAATAGCTGCACAAAGGATCCATCTTTCCCTTCTGTACTTATTCAGGGGATTCAGATGTCTGTTGGGTTCTGTATTTTCAGAATTATAGTGCCTAAGTGTTCTTACAATCGTTATCATCCGTTGCCAGACAAAAAGACTACTAAAAGACACAACACTTAAACAATTACAGGGCACTCATCCAGTCAAAAGTAAGACAACTTGGCATAACAAAATTATCAGATGTGAGCACAATAAGCAGAATAACATTTTGATAGTACAGAAAATAAAAAAGCCAAAATTTGATAGTATGATAGTGCATCGTTATTAGAAGTATATTCTTTCAAGCACAAGTACATCATAAATGAAATTTTACAGAGCATATATCTCTCGCATATGGCATCTTTTTACGAGCGAGCCCCAACCTGCAAGTTAAAGAAAAATTCCATCCTAAATAAGCATTGAAGGGATATGGAGTAAATGTAGATGAGCCAAGTTTCTACAAATACATAGTAAAACAAAGGTGTGGAACAACGCTTTTATTATTGTTCTTCATCTTGAAGTTACAATGAGGCTTTCAACAATGAGCTTTACTCATACCTCATAGTAAGTTCAAGACGGCCCCTAGCACCGGTTTGAGCGGAATTCATTGCTAACTTCATCAATGCTCCTTATCATTCATGAATGCGAAGTTGTAAAGAAATATAAAATAAACTGGCAAAGAGTTCTTACAATCGCTCTCATTCGGTGCCCGACAAAGAGACTATCAGAAGACAATCACAACACTTAAGCAACCACAGGGCACTCAACGAGTCAGAAAACTTACCATAATAAAATCAATAGGTGTGAGCACAACAAAAATTCCATCCTAAATAAGCATTGAAGGGATATGGAGTAAATGTAGATGAGCCAAGTTTCTACAAATACATAGTAAAACAAAGGTGTGGAATAACGCTTTTATTATTGTTCTTCATCTTGAAGTTACAATGAGGCTTTCAACAATGAGCTTTGCAAATACCTCATTGCAAGTTCAAGACGGCCCCTAGCACTGGTTTGGGCGGAATTAATTGCTCACTTCATCAATGCTCCACATCATTCATGAATGCGAAGTTGTAAAGAAATATAAAATAAACTGGCAAAGAGTTCTTACAATCGCTCTCATCCGGTGCCCGACAAAGAAAATCACAACACTTAAACAACCACAGGGCACTCAACGAGTCAGAAAACTTACCATTATAAAATCACTAGGTGTGAGCACAATAAACAGTTGGTCAAAATAACATTTTTATAGTACAAAAAATAAAAAAAGCAAAAATATTTAAGTATGATAGTGCATGCATATGAGAAATTATCTGAAGGTTTAGTAGTATACCATAACTAAAATGTATATAGAGCACACACTCTCGCACGGGAAATCTTTTTACGGACTCCACACTGCAGGAGAGATAAAAAAATTATCTCTTGAACTTTGCTCTTTTGCTTTTTTCTTTCTTTTTTTTTCTTTTTTTATTATTAGTATTATTTTTTTTTTTGGCAAATGGCATAATGAGATTATTTTTTGATTTAAGAAAGACAACTCGAGTTTAATGTATGTCATACGTACAAACGAACGCAACAAAACGAGACAAAGCAATTTTCGAAGGAAATATGGGTCAGAATGGAGCTTTTTGAGCTGCCTTGCCTACAAGATTATTTATTTCAATAATATCAACATTGTAATTTGAAGTGTTTAACTTTTTAAATTCACTTTCGCTTTTTAACCTTTTTGTCCCGTTACATTTGCGTCTTTTTTCGTCAAAATGTGAAACATCTCTATCATTATTACTGCTATTACCTGTAACGCACGCAATTATTTCCACACTGTGTACTTCGTCAAAACACTTACATTAAAGTATATTTCAGGCTAGAAACAATATTCTTTTATTTGCTTTTAAATATTTATGCATATATCTTTATTCTATTTCATTTGTTTTTATTTTACACCTTTTTTTGCATATAACTAATATTTGAAATATATTGTGTTTTTTTTTAACCACTGGTGAATAATAATTAAATGCATCTTACCATTTGTTATTTCTGACTCTCCCCGTTCTTTAGTTCCACAATATGCTAATTATCATGATTTGACGTCAATAGAAATGCAAATTATATTACAAAACGATATGTTAACGTATTACCTTTTCCTATTTAAAAAGGCCTGGCTTGTTTTGAACAAGAAGACAGATATTAGTAAACATTATCTGAATACTTGAAATTTGTATTTTTCATTTTCAAAGATTGGAAAATTATTTGTAATCAAAACAATTCTACCAACAATGACTCAACAAAAAAAATTAATCCCATTAAACTGACATTATAAATTCAAATTAAAAATAATATAACCTTTCATTCGCCTTCCCCTTGTAGAGGAACCTTAGATTCTTTGTAGATTCTTTGCATCTGTACATGTTCTGTGCTAAGAAATTTTTCCCAACACCACATTTCACAGTGTGAACTCCAGTGAAACCGAGAGTGACATCAGGTGCTCCGGAAGGGTGTTCGTGTCCTGTTCTGTTAACAGCATCCGTCACTCTGTAAGTGAGTCAATCACTTGTTGTGGTGAGTTCACACCAAAACAGAGCAAAAATGCTGTCCCAAAAGCTGCTTAGTCAAGGATTTGTTCAACCTGTGTTAATTTTATCCCTCAAGAAATTCTATGGTCCTCGTTTTGGCCATATGTCTTTGGAATTCGATTTTGTAAATTCCACTCCTTTGTTCCTTCGGTATTATACTGCCTTTGTTTCCTTTGTTTCTTTCACCTTTATCATAAATTATAAAATAATATTATTTATTTACACATTATTAAAAAGGAGAGTTCATGTCTAAAGCTGAACCTTAATCCTGAAGGAGAACACATAAAAAGTCTAAAATTAATGACTGAAATATATAAAGAGCATACCTCCCTAGACCTTTTTTCCACTTACTTTACTTTAAGTTATTGAGACTATTGTCGATGAAAACATTTACAGTTTACCTCGTTTCCGTTTCTTTGTTGTAAAATATTCAAGTAAAGATAGTTCTTCTTACTCAATGCATTTGAATAAGGGTAGTAATGAACCTATCACGTCTGTATATAGTCCACAATACCAACCGGAGGTTATTCGCTATATTTGTAGTAACTCCGACCTTTTCCACAATATACTAGCCATCAAAATGAAATTGAAACTTGTTGTAAGTGATATTGAAAAAAAAACAAGAGATATCGTGCAAAGTTGTACGAGTAGTTAAAAACAAGAGCCTCTCAAGAGCCTGTATTGCTCACCTGGGTCCTGCAGCACTATAATTCCCAATTGATGGTCCATCTTTGGTGGTGTATGTACATAAAAATCAGAAACATTTTATAAAATTAAATTAAAATTGTTCAAGCAGTTTCAGAGAAGATTTTTGAATGCAGTTTCCAAACTTAAGGGGCCTATTTTAATCTATGTCCCCTGCTGGCAGCTATTTAACATAAAACTTTGAAGAGGGTCACATAAGGACTATTATATCAAAATTCTACTGAAATTGTTCAAGCAGTTTCAGAGGAGAAGATCTTTTTATGCATTTCCCACTGGGTCCAATGTTAAACTAAGTTTTGCTACTGGTGGCCATGTCGGAAGACGGAAGACGGATCAGCACCAAAGTAACAAGCTTGGTCAAAATCTCACAAGTTTCATTTATGCAATGTTTAAATTGAATCCATTCAATGGTTTTCAATGATATCTTTGTATGCATTTCCCCTTAGGGTCCAATTCATTGCTGGCAGCCATGTTGGATGATGGATCAGAACTGAAGTAACAACACTTGGTCAGCTTCTCATGAGCAAAGCTTGGATTAAATCTATTAAGCAGTTTTCTAGAAGAAGATCTTTTGTTAAATTAAGTTCACAGCTGGTGACACCTGGTCAGCACCTGACAGGCATCATTCATATCATGTTTGATTTAAATCCATTCAGCAGTTCTCTAGAAGATCTTTGTGTGCATTTCCCATAGGGTCCAATGCTGTCGGTCATGTAAGATGACAGACTGGCACCAAAGTAATAACACTTGGTCAGCACCTCATAAACATCATTAATGCCAAGTTTGGTTCAAATCCATTCAGTGGTTCTGAAGTAGAAGTTCTTTGTATACATTTCCCCATAGGATCCAATGTTAAAATTAAGATCCCCGCTGGCGGCCATGTTGGATGATGGATTTGCATCAAAGTAACGACACCTGGTCAGCACCTCATAAGCATCATTCATGCCCAGTTTGGTTCAAATCCATTCAGTGGTTCTCAAGAAGACGTTCTTTGTATGAATTTTCCCATTAGGTCAAATGGTAAAAAGTTCCCCGCTGGCGGCCATCTTGGGAGCAGTTCGAAAACTTGAATGTGTTCAATAAAATATAGTCCTTAACATGCTGAACATTTTTGCAATTTAAACTTGACCTCTATCTCAAAGCGTTTTTGAAATATAGGACAAAAAGTAAAAAATCACGAACAATTTGACCAATAAAGGACCACAACTCATATATAGGTACTTGAATTTTCTTCAAAATATCCATGTGGGTAGATCTCCACATGCTTAACATTTTTGCAATTTAAACTTAACCTCTATCTGTTATAGTTTTTTTAATAAAAAATTAAAAAATCCTAAATATTTTGAAAATTTTACGGAAAAGGGGCAATAACTCTTAGACGGGTCATCAGATTTTCTTCCAAATTTCAGCATGGGTAGATCTTCTCATGCTGATCATTTTTAACGAATCAGATTTTTGATATCTGTAACGGTTTTTGAGTCATTTGCCAAAAACTGTAATTTACCCCTTTGTTCTATTTTTAGTAACGGCAGTCATGTTGTTTGACCTAAGACATACAAAATAATAAATTTGAAACTAGATACCCTATTGATGATTCAATTAAAGTTTGTATCCATTTGACCCTGTGGTTTCAGAGGAGAAGATTTTTGAAAGTGAGCTATGACGGAAGGACGACGAACGCCAAGTGATGGCAATAGCTCACAATGGCATAGCCAGGTGAGCTAACAAGATACCAAAATTACTGTAAATTTAGTTTCTGTAGATTGTTATTCCGTCAACGTGTAACCCTAGTACAGATAAGACCAAAATACCCGGAAGATAATAAAAAGAAAGATGTATAAAAGCCAGAGGAGAACAAAACAATGCCAGGCACGAGAGATACTCCTTAGTTTTAGGAAAAAAAATACAGAAAAAATAGGAGCATCCTTGTGGGTTCCAGTATCATTTCTATTTCTTGTTATGATTTTTTATGACTGAGGAATGCTG
Organism: Modiolus philippinarum; assembly: GCA_002080025.1. Classification (NCBI taxonomy): domain Eukaryota; kingdom Metazoa; phylum Mollusca; class Bivalvia; order Mytilida; family Modiolidae; genus Modiolus; species Modiolus philippinarum. The sequence goes on from MJUU01066846.1 coordinate 15,214, forward strand.
GTGAAAAAATAATTGAAATAATACAAATGCTTGTGCATCATCATATTGAATCAATTTGACCTTTAAACCAAAGGTCGACACCACAATGAACTTTATTTATTCTTTTACGCTTCAATATACCTACCTGTCCAGCCTATGGTATGAACATTTCACTGTTAATTCGATAAAGTCGAGTGATTTTTTAACAGAGCAATAACACTGTCCAAAAGCTGTCCTTTGAGGGATTTGTTCAGCCTATCTTAATTTCATCCGTCCAGAAATTCTATGACCGTCAGCGTAACGCAGTTGAAAGATATGACGTGTCAGTGACTCAAAAAAGCGAACATTTTTAGCTAGATTCGCGTCTTCCTGGATTTGACTATTCCGATTTTGAATTTTTCCTAGATTGATTCACAGTGTGACGGGTGCTGTCAAGAGAGCAGGACATGCTTACCTTTCAGGAGCACCCGATGTCACTCTCAGTTTCATAAGAGTTCACACTGTGACTGCCTTGGTTTTGAACTTTGTGATTTTTTTTATTCTATGCTTTGTATCTGTCTAACGTAATTGTTTTCTGAGTTCTTCTTTTGGTCATGTCTTTGGACTTCGATTTTTGTAAATACCACTTTGTTCCTTTTGTATTCTACTGCCGTTGTTTCTGTCACAAATAAATGTAAGAACATACCAAATATGACCATTCTGGACGTTTAGACAAAACCTTTCTTAAAAAAACAACAACTCACAAAACTATTTGACCTTGGCTTTCAACGACTAGGTCACAATGACCAAATTCTTTTACGCGTTACTTTTTTATTCCATGTATATACATACCAAATATGTACATAACAGGCCTTAAGGCAAAAATGTTATGTCCAGGACAAGGTTGCTTAAAAAGAAGGAGAAAAAGAAAAAGAAGAAGAATTTTGATTCGATGAAGGGATACATAATTTAACAAAAAGAATTAAAGTGCTGGATAAGTATTTATTCATTATAGACGTACAGACGCAAAATACATTACATGAGTTTGTGCCTACATGTACTTAGCGTTAATTATGATTTGGAATTCTCTTTAGTCATAATTGGGTATTACTGGAAGGACTGTTTTACCTATGTATAATAGGCATGTTATTGCATATGATGAAAGCAGAGAAAACTGCAGTTTATCATATTAAATCATTAGATGTTATAATTTACCTTGATTTATCATGTCATATTTAATAATGCTCTATCATTTACAGAATTACCCTCTATCTTTTATCACGGGGGGGGGGGGGTATTTTAGTACGAGTGTGCAGACAGTAAAATTGAAACCAACCCTAATCAGATATATTACCAAGGTAAAAAGGGAGACCCTTTCATATTTTTTCTGAAGTTTTGCAATCTATTCATTTATTTTTTTTAAATGTAAAGATCACATGGCTTATCTGAAGTTTAATTTTGTGGTTATATATTGGATGTTGAAATTTGTAACCTTGTGATATGTCCCAAATGGAAATTCAGACCTATCAATGAAGTATACACCTTCATCGATAGCTATGATTTCTCTAACCTTTATACGACATTACCACATAGAAATTTTCTTATTTGATCAAATGGTCCTTTAATAAATTACAAAAAGGGATGATTTCTCTTTCCCTATGGTTAATTTTCTCCAGCTCAACGGCGATGTTCCGTTAGCCCCTTCTTACGGGGTCTACATTTCACAACTTGTTCGATATGCACGAGTATGTAATGATGTCTCTGACTTCAACGACCGAAATCTTTGTCTAACTGGAAAAACTTCTGCATCAAGGGTTTAGATATCATAAATTGATAAAAACAATCTCTAAATTTTATTATAGATACATCGACTTATTGAATAAGGAAATTTGGTTCTACATGCAGGGCCCTTATGCAACATGGCTTTTCACATCCAAACTTCTATGGAAATATCATTTACAAAGCGCATCAATTCAAAAATTGTCCTTCCAAACCTATAATTCTGCTGAACAAACTTATTCATAAAGGATTTAAATACAGCATTGTTGTTAATCTCTACCTCTGGTTTTTGTTGGCACAAATATTGATCAGCTCCTTAATTCTTTACACCGTAACTAAAGTAAAACATTTTTTTCATATTAGCAGTATTTGGCATTGCATAATATCATGTTCTTCTTTCATAACTGATGATGTAGTTATACGGAATCTATTTAGAAAAAATTCAATTGAAGTTTCATATGTAAGAAGGCTTGATATCATATTCAACGAAAATTATGTCCTTAGCTAGCTGTCAGTGACTGCGAGCATTTGTCAGGACGGTAACCGTGTGTATTGTCTTCATGTTTCATGTCCTTTATTGTGAAGGTACTCATCTTGATAAGTTGGACTTTTTTCTAGTTTGATTTTTACTGTAAGTCTTTTTGTGTATTTATTTTATAGCCATTCACCACACATGGTGGGGTGGATCCAGGAAAACGGGCTATACCCCGCCGCAATTTTTGCACCTGTCCCACGTCTGGAATATGGTCGTCATTGGCTTGTCCTTGTCTTCTTATATAATTTTAGTTTCCTGATATTCAGGTTATTGGATGTGTTTTGTTTCCATTGCTTAATTCACTTTTTTTACTTTTTTGGGGACCTTTTAGGGATTGTTATACGGTGTGAGGTTCTGCACTGTGTTGAAGACCATACGTTGATCCCTAAATGCTTTGTTTTGGGTCGTTTTTACATGGAAATGGGATGTTGTCTCCTTGACATTTACCCTATTTCTTTTCTTTTTCATATCTTTTGATATATCTCTCCTTATATTTCTTAACCTTATCATTTATTTCATATCTGAAAGAAAAACAGACCCTTTTGGGCCTCATATCCATACCTACCCTTATTTGGGAAGTTACATCCCCCCTTTTATGCACGTGCTCGTTTTCGAATGACTTCTATCAATATCCTCGGCAAGGTTTAGACATTACGGCTTTCCATGTGTGTCACGACCTTGCATTTGTCTTACGCAATAGTCACTCGTATGCTATACACTCCAGATTTATTTAAAAGCACAAGAAAAGTAAAATCAGCATGGAAAAACCGAAAAGTTAACAATTAACATAGCTAAAACTCGAAACAATACTCAACATAGGTACAACAAATCTCTGTAACGTGTACACAAAAACTTCACATTTCTAATTTTTATTTAATTAAATTAATGCCGATGCCACTGCTGGTGGACCTGAGGTCCCCGAGGGTATTCACCAGCCCGATAGTCAGACTTGTCTGACATGAAAAAATTTACCTTGCATTTCATAGAAATTTACTGTTTTTATCAAAATTCTATAACCCCTTAAAAATACTGAGGCTTCATTCCGTGTATTGCACCCGGTGGATGTCCTTTGTACTGGATTTGGCCTCCTATTTCGATATTTGACTACTTTTCGATTATGGCTTTCCATATTATTCGATTCTAATGCTGCTGATGAAAGGTTACTCCTCGAAACACGTGTACAGCATAATGAAATTTGCTGTTTATCATGCAACTTCGGTATTTTTTGTATTTTATTATTAAATTCATTCAACTTTTATGTTACTATATTTGTCAACTATACGTATCATACAGGAATTTTCTGCTCTTACTTAAAAAGAAATCAAACAAGAATCTGAAGTGTAGAATATTTGTTCCATCCTGTCTAAAATTCAAAGTTTTAATTATATGAATCACAACTTTTAAGTTTACGCCTTGCGGTAAGTACACATACTTAGACTTATTTACGCCGATATTGTTTGTTTTGGCTAAGCGGAAGTCATATATAAAGCACTTCAATGTGATTTTGTACGGTGTAAAAGCAACACCCTGTGGTAAATTGCACTAGCTATTTTGTATTATGTGACCACATTTTGTATCACTACATGTACGGTTCTATTGCACTTAGCTTTTGGTAAATAAGTTATGCAAAGCTCCATAGAATTAGACATAAAACGAAGATCAGCCTTCAGTGCACTCAACAAAATAATATAAGACCAAAACAAAGCTAAGAATTATTTTCAACACCAACGTTATATCTGTCCTTCTATATATTGTGCTGAGTTATGGAGAACAACCAAGAAAGATAAGGAAAGATTGGACACATTCCAACGCAAATGCCTTCGTAGAATACTTAACATCTACTGGCCAAATAAGATCTCTACGACGACCTCTATAAACGGACAAAGACCACACCATTGTCAGACACCATTAAGGTCCGCCGATGGAGATGGATTGGCCATGTTCCATGAAGAACATCAGTAGCAACATGAAAGTAGCCTTAACGTGGACGCCAGAGGGGAAGAGAAAGACAGGAAGGCCAAGAAACACCTGGGGCAGAACTCTGGAGAATGAAAGAAGTCAACTTGGGTGGACCACCTGGCAGATAGCTGAAGTGGTGGCGACAGACAGATAACAATGGAGGGAGATGTTGACCGGCCTCATGAGTCCTTAGGGCCCAGAGAGGATATGTATGTATGCATGTAAAGCCCCATAAAGTAATGAGCTGTATGTATATAGAAACAAAATTCCACCTATATATCATTGCAACAAGAAGTTGTGAATGATACACTGAGTAGAGTCTTCAACGGTACCACACCAACACGTCTTTCTGATATTTCAATGTCAGCATTCATACAGAGTCCAAATGTACAACAAACATGTAAGTAAGCTTGGACAATGTATTTTCTTCCTTGATTCACAGTCGACCTGTTTTTAATTTGATACTTAAAAAAAAAGATCTTTTTTGTTTTACTTTGAACGACTAGGAATCGTCCTATATGAAAATCATGGATTCTAATATGACACAATCAAAACTCTCTGAGACCACTACAGATGTAAAAACGTGAAAAGTATTAACAATACACGACAAAGAATACGTAGAATATTTATGTTCCAAATTACTCAAACCACAAAAGATGATATTACCATTGATAACCAAAATTATGTAAGAACAAACCATTGATACTTTCTTTTAAATAATGTATCAAAAATTTAGATATTGTAAGTTTCAAGTCAAAATCGGTTTTCGAGTCAGCTCTGAAGTATTGACTACTGGACCGATGAATACCATGGACACATATAGTTCACCAGCATGCCCAAAAGCATGACCAGGTGGTAACTAATAACAAAATACCAAAGTTACTGTAAATAAAGTTTCTGCAGATGGCCATTTCGACAACGTATGTCTCTTCAGTGCAAATAACATAAAATTATTTCTAATAGAAAAAGAAGGGAAACGGGGAATGTGTCAAAGAGACAACGACCCAAAGGGAGTAATAACAACTCAAAGCCACCATAAGATCTTCAATGAACGGTGAGAAAACCCCACACCTAAGTTTTAAACCGAAAGATGTATTTAAACTGATAAAGAACATATAATTAATATGGACCTCTTAACAGACCCTGCAATATATATCCAGATATCAAGGGTATAGACAATTGCATATAGTCTTTGAAAAATATATTTGATCAACATTGACAATGTTTTTTTTTTTTTTAATTTGGACCCTTTCAGGACCTTCAATGCCTTACACCCGTTTTAAACCCTCTCACAAAAAAACTTCGGCACAGATTTACTTTTTAAAAAGGGTCTAAAAGATTGCATATGATGTGTACAAGTTGTAAATTTGTATAAATATTGCATCATATGCCAAACTTTGTTATCCCCGCACTTTTCTGGAGAAAATGCAGGAATATTGTTTTGGTCCCGTCTGTCCGTTAAATGGACCTTGTCAGTGGAACTCCTTCCTCATTTCTGGATTTATGGATTTCACTTTGTCATAGAATTGTTGCATATAGTCTGCATATAGTCTGCAGATGCGCAATAAGATTTCGGATTTTTGATATTGTTCTTGGCGCAAACAAGAGGCCCCATGATGTCAGCTTGTCAGTGGAACTTCTCCTACATTTTTGAATTCATGGATTAATTTTGTTATAGAATTGTTGCATATAGACCACTGCAAGACCACTATCAGAAATCCGAAAGTTCATTGCACATCTGCAGACTACATACAACAATTCTATTGCAAAATTAAATCCAGAAATCCAAAAATGTAGGCGGAGTTCCCCTGACAAGCTCACATGTGTCAAGATTGACATAATGGGGCCTCTTGTTCGCACCAAGACCAATATCAAAGACCCGAAAGCTATATGCAACAATTATATAACAAAATTAAATTCATAAATCCAAAAATGAGGAAGGAGTTCCTCTCACAAGATCCATCTAACGTACAGACGGACGGAAAGACGGACGGATGGACGGATGGACGGTACCAAAACAATATCCCTGCGTTTTCTTCAGAAAAGTACGGGGATAATGACACTCATGAATATATTAAGGTAATCTTTTCAATCGAAATTCAATAGCTCCAATCTCCTTAGAAGGGATTGATGATGCAGTTCGAGTTCGAGTTAAGAGTTAAAGGCAGTTCAAACTATCAATATGAAAAAGAAAGGAAATGGGGTAAATGTCAAGGAGACAACATCCCATATCCAGGTTAAATAACTAAATACCGAAGTTAAAACGACAAAAAAACAAAACATCTAGGGGTCACCATATGGTCTTCAACACAGTGAGGAACCTCACACCATATAGTAAGCCCTTATGGCCCGAAAAGGTAAAAAAGTGAATAAATCAGTGGAAACAAACCACATCGAAGAACCCAAATATCAAGAAACTAACATTTTATAAGAAGACAAGGACAAGC
>MJUU01066851.1:0-37568 GCA_002080025.1 Modiolus philippinarum
CGTCGGAACCAATAGCAACGTTTCTGCGCAAACGAAAACCAAATCTACGACCCCCCTTCAGATCCTAAAATATATAGTAGGGTTATCTCTATATTACATTTAATTGTGTTCAACATAACATATTTTGAGACGGTATTTTCATCCTGTTGCCTGTTGACAAAATCGTAGTGCAAATTGGGGGAATTACTTAGACAAAAGCGAACGAGTTGTGATGTAAGACGCTGATTACTGCTCAAAACAGTTTCGCTATTGAAACGTTCAAAACGCTTGTCGTCAAACGTCCCGAGTAATCACTATACTGCATAGTAGTAAAGCTGGGTAAAAGTCTGGAATTTCTTCGCTGGCATTCAAGGCTGTGCCTTCCTCATATTATATATATAAAGAATGCATGACCCTCCTCTGGATCCGCCAATGCTCTTTGATAGCTGAGAATCGTCAGTATTCGGACATTACTATAATACCGGAGAAATACTTCTTTCACGGTTCGTATTCTGCAATCGACGTTTATACTCCAATTCCATCCATACCGATTTTTTAAGTCGAAGTTTGGAGAGACTTATAGTTTTTGCTCCGTTTCTTCTTCTTCTTTCTTCTTCTTCTCCCGCAAGTGTGTCCGCCCTCGTTCTCAGCCATCTTACCACCGATCGTAATGAAACTTGATATAGTGATAAAGGGCCATGTGAAGATGTGCAATCCGGTCTTAAAATTTTTATAATGGCGGCTGTTGCCATGGAAACTGAAAAAAGACGGGAAAATTAAAAGTGCTCAAAATTGGATGAAATTTTACAGGAAGATTGTACAAGTTTTGTAGAACATATTTTGGGGTCAAAATTTTTCAAAATGGCGGCTGTTGCCATGGAAATGAAAAGAGGCTGGAAAATTAAAACTGCTCCAAATTAGATGGAATTTTACAAAAAAGATTGTCAAAGTTGTTTGGACTTATTTTGGGTCAAAAATTTTCAAAATGGCGGCCGTTGCCATGGAAACTGGAACAATGCAGAAAAATTAAAAGAGCTCAAAATCGGGTTGAATATTACAGATAGCCTATTTAAATTGTTTGGAACTTTTATTTGGGTCAAAATCTTTCCCATTGGATTGAAATGGGAAAATGGGGAGAGATTAAACGTGAATGAAATTTTAAATGGGCGTTCGTTTGGGAGACTTTGTGTGTTCATCCAAACACGTTTATTAATTGTTTAAGGTAATTCGAGCCTAATAAAAATATCAGACGGAATTTTTTTATATTAAGATATTTTCTAGGTCTTAACTCATATGTTCCAAAAATAAAATGAAAATGATATGTCACCAATCATCATTCTGATATCAGGCTTTGAAAATCAGGCCAAATTCACGATTTTTCAACAATATTTACAAATAATATATAGGGAACTGTGAGAACATGCTTACTGTTTAGCTTTCATATGAAAAAAAATATCAGATAGATTTTTTTATTTTTTGATATTTCAGAGATATTATACACTTCAGCTATCTGTTGAGATGATAAAATGTATATGTCACCGTTTGATTAAGAGAAATATTTTCTATAGTTTTCGAAACAGACAATATTTACTACAAAAGGTAGATAATTCGCAGGAAAGTGAATGATATGAACATGTCAATTTATTATGACATCACAATGAAAAGGCTGAGAAAAGAACATTCCGGCTGAAAAATCAAGTAAATTCCTCATCCGATTCGATTTTCGATATGCGCCAATCGAATGCGTCGTGTATAAGTGTCGAACTACCTTAAATAGTTTTTACATGAGTGTTATTACAATAAACACCATTTGGCGATGATAAAACTAAACATGAAAAACCAAACAGCGTAGGCGTTTGTATTTGTTAGTGATTCTGCAATTATGGTTACCCGTTTTTGCTTTTTATGCCATCCTTATTGTTGTGATTTTAACTGCTTTGACGTTTACAAATAAATAACAATTTTTCAACGTATGTGAGTTTGTAGGAATAGGTACTGATTCTCTGAACAGTAAGCCATTGTTAGTATTCTTTCGTCTACAAATGTTGGTACACAAGTGTTGGCACGCAGTGTATATGTCTTTCATTAGAAATGACTTCTTTTATGTTATTTTTTTGTCTGCTTATGGGTTGTTTCTATTAGATTAATCTTAAAGGGGTAGACCTAGTGTATGGGGAGATAACCCTGTTTTTTAATAGTACTTAAATAAATAAATAACACCATTGTGATAGGTATTGTTCAAATTTCAATATTGTAAAAAAAAATTCAAATCAAATAAATATTCTTTTTGTCATATAAATCACTACCCAACATCCAGTTATTGATTACTAGCAGATTATCTCTAATCGTGCAATAATATCTAAAATATTAAAAGAATATATCAAACTCAGATTTCTTTCAAGGGAGGTAATTTAAAGCACAGTTTCAGAATTTTTTTTTTTTAAATTTGCTTACTTTATTCTTAATTTTGAAAAAAATGCAACGGTAGATTTTTCTAAAATCTTAGTATATTTTACATCAACAAATTTCCTGTCTATGTCCAGTTTTTGGTGAAAATTAAACGAAGTGTTTATTGCTGATAAAAAATGGGTTAACTTTTCAGTCTATATGGTCCAAATTACAAGTATATTTCATTTCAAACTATTGAAATTTATTGTCTTATTTCATGCTTACTTTGTCACTTGTTAATACTACTGCATTTTGCATTTTGGATAATTTTATATCAAACACAATTTCAATTAGAGCCTATTTTATACATCAGAAGCAAGCCCTGAACGGCCCAATTAATATGATCAACCATACCATCTCTGATGACCACTAGACACAAAACGGAACGGTAAAAAGTGTTGAAAATTGCTTATAAAAGTTTTAACGAACATCTATTGTTTAAATTCTGTAAATATCAAAAACAAAATTAAACGATGGGAAAATTTTAGGCTTACCGAAGTCTATCCCCTAAAGTATTTGTTGAAAGTTGCTATACATTACCATGTTCACGTGTTCTATAGTGTTGATGCCTGTATTTTTTTAGCTTCAAGAAAGTAGCAAAATCGAACTAAAGCAGATTCTTATATTCAGAAGAAAACACAACCGATGAGTGATCTGCAATGTGGTGATCTTAAAGGTGAATGCCATCAAATGTCATATTTGTTTTCCTCCACGCGTTGAGTGTTTCTCTATAATTGCAAAAAAAAAATGAATTATCAAAATATTGCTATCCGTTCTTAGTTTTAAGTTTGTACTTCTGAAAAAAGGTAAAATCAAGGGGCAGTTTATATCAGGTTGTATTGAACGACATGAAAAACCCTCTCTTACAAGGAGTTTTAAAGGAGCGTCCATCGCCATGACTTCTTTTTTTTTTGAATGATTATTTCAAAGTAAACGTGTGTTTTGATGTTATACTTTATCTATCCATATGTTTTACTGTTGAAAAGCTATATTTTCCCATGATAGGTCCGTAAATATTTGGGTGGGATGTAATGTACAAAGAAAGATGAAAAAATGCTAGCACCATTTCAAAAATGATGGGATGGTGGTGTAAATATTTCAATTTATTCTTGGAGAATGTACATAGATCCGCTGAATCCTCCAGCTAATAATTGATGCACCCATCTACCAGTACACATATATACATACATACGAAAAATGTGCACCCCCCTGGATGAAGATGAAACACGACACATTAGTATACCAGTCCTTTTTACCACTGACCGTATGTTTTTCCCAATTGCAAAATCTGGCTTACTTACATACAGAGAACAATTTGAACAAGATTTTCCACCCTTATTTGATAGGAGGAGATAGTTGCGTTATCTAAGCTCCATGGTTATAAATGGGAAAAAAAATCAATTCTGAATGTAAGTCATTTTCTGATTTGTTAAAGAGTTTAGGTTTATTTCCAATCAACCAAATATTGTTGCTTACGTCAGAAGGAGTATTTCCGCAAAACAAATAATTTTTTTTGAATGAATAAACAGCATATTATATTAAATTATAAGTAATGGCTATAATTAGGTTTGGGTTTATGGACTCATTACTCAACTTTCGTTTCTTCAAATTATACGTAATCCGCTTCGCGGATTATTCAATGTGACGATGTCGTATGCAATACCAAGCAATCTTTATTCTCATAACCAATTTACAAAGGTACAGAGATGTAGTATACAACATAGCATTAAATTATGGTGGCATAGTTCTGCCCCCTACTTATCAGATAATTAAGTAGACTTGTCAGATATTTATGTCAACATGTCAAATATTTATGTTGACTTGTCAGATAATTATGTTCACTTGTCAGATAAAAAAATATTTTATTATGTGGTCTATTGACCAGCTATGGTGGCATAGTTCTGCCCCCTACTTGTCAGATAATTAATTAGACTTGTCAGATATTTATGTCAACATGTCAGATATTTATGTTGACTTGTCAGATAATTATGTTCACTTGTCAGATAAAAAAATATTTTAATATGTGGTCTATTGACCAGTATGGTGGCATAGTTCTGCCCCCTACTTGTCAGATAATTAACTAGACTTGTCAGATATTTATGTCAACATGTCAAATATTTATGTTGACTTGTGAGATAACTATGTTCACTTGTCAGATAAAAAATATTTTATTATGTGGTCTATTGACCAGCTAACGCCAATGTCTGCCATCCAAAATTCAACATAAATATCTGACAAGTCGACACAAATATCGGACAAGTCCACATAATTATCTGACAACTCGACATAATTATAAGACAAGTCGGATTAATTATCTAGCAAGTCGACATGTGGACTCAGATATTTATGTCGACTTGTCAGATAATTATGTCGACTTGTCAGATAATTATGTGGCTTTTCAGATAATTATGTGGACTTGTCAGATATTTATGTCGACTTGTCATATTTCTATGTCGACTTGTCAGATAATTATGTAGTCTTGTTAGATATTTATGTTGACTTTTGGATGGCAGACATTGGCGTTAGCTGGTCAATAGACCACATAATAAAATATTTTTTTATCTGACAAGTGAACATAATTATCTGACAAGTCAACATGAATATCTGACATGTTGACATAAATATCTGACAAGTCTAATTAATTATCTGACAAGTAGGGGGCAGAACTATGCCACCATAGACCAGCTAACGCCAATGTCTGCTATGGTGGCATAGTTCTGCCCCTACTTGTCAGATAATTAAGTAGACTTGTCAGATATTTATGTCAACATGTCAAATATTTATGTTGACTTGTCAGATAATTATGTTCACTTGTCAGATAAAAAAATATTTTATTATGTGGTCTATTGACCAGCTAACGCCAATGTCTGCCATCCAAAAGTCAACATAAATATCTGACAAGTCGACACAAATATCTGACAAGTCCACATAATTATCTGACAACTCGACATAATTATCAGACAAGTCGGAATAATTATCTAGCAAGTCGATATGTGGACTTGTCAGATATTTATGTCGACTTGTCAGATAATTATGTCGACTTGTCAGATAATTATGTGGCTTTTCAGATAATTATGTGGACTTGTCAGATATTTATGTCGACTTGTCACATTTCTATGTCGACTTGTCAGATAATTACGTAGTCTTGTTAGATATTTATGTTGACTTTTGGATGGCAGACATTGGCGTTAGCTGGTCAATAGACCACATATTAAAATATTTTCTTATCTGACAAATGAACATAATTATCTGACAAGTCAACATAAATATTTGACATGTTGACATAAATATCTGACAAGTCTTCTTAATTATCTGACAAGTAGGGGGCAGAACTATGCCACCATAACCAGCTAACGCCAATGACTGCCATCCAAAAGTCAACATAAATATCTGACAAGTCGACACAAATATCTGACAAGTCCACATAATTATCTGACAACTCGACATAATTATCAGACAAGTCGGAATAATTATCTAGCAAGTCGATATGTGGACTTGTCAGATATTTATGTCGACTTGTCAGATAATTATGTCGACTTGTCAGATAATTATGTGGCTTTTCAGATAATTATGTGGACTTGTCAGATATTTAAGTCGACTTGTCACATTTCTATGTCGACTTGTCAGATAATTACGTAGTCTTGTTAGATATTTATGTTGACTTTTGGATGGCAGACATTGGCGTTAGCTGGTCAATAGACCACATATAAAAATATTTTTTTATCTGACAAGTGAACATAATTATCTGACAAGTCAACATAAATATCTGACATGTTGACATAAGTATCTGACAAGTCTAATTAATTATCTGACAAGTAGGGGGCAGAACTATGCCACCATATTAAATATAAAATAAATCATGAAAGGAAGTTGAAAGGTGGACAAACGTGTATATGAATCAACCTGGAGGACATATCCTCTTGTTAACTATTCTTATAAATTTGCAAAGTTGACATAGTTCTAAAATAGATTTACTGTTCATAAGATTTACATATTTTATTACATTTGGTCTGTTTTTATACTTAGCATCTATGATTTTTTTCCTCTCATTAAAAAAAAAATGGAACACTCAAACAAATAATGATATTCATCCCCTAATTCCCCACCCGTACATAAATGACAGATTCTGTCACTTCTATCAATTCTTCTCCGTCGTCCTACTTCTAAAGGAAACTTATGGTTCGAGGTTCTAAATTTACATAATAAAAACTTATCTTTTGCGTCCAAACTGTCTAAATAATCTTCAAACTTAAATTCAGTTTTAAATAGTTTAATATGAGGAAGGTGCAACCTTAAAAGCGAGCGAAGGATAAAGGAGAGACTCTCAAATGACTGTATTGCTCACAGTCATAAAGACATCAGTTTCAGAGATCATAATGGCATAAATTTCTTATTAGGGTCCGATGAAAAACTTCTTTTCCCATTGATTTTTGAATTTTGAGCATGCAGTCCTGATGGACACAGATTTTGAGGGGATCTCCTAAAGTTAATTGTAATCAAGTTTGGTTCCAATTTGATCAGTGGTTTAAGAGGCCAGGTCTTTCAATGAATTTCCATAGCGCAACAAATGTTAAATTTTTTGCCGTGCTGGTGGCCATCTTGGATTGGATGCAGACCTATGCAATGGATAAAAGTATTGAAGGGTACTGGTACCCAAGGACCATTGTGAAAAAGTTTTGTTCCTATCGGCCCAGTGGTTTCATTGGAGATTCTTTGAATGAAAAAGGGGGAAGGGGTTTCTCAGAGGTGCCGTCCTAAAATATGACTTCTTAGTGATGGGGTCAAATATTTTGAATTTTATCTTTTGTGTAGCATTAGCTGCGCAAAACATTAAGCTTTTATGGTATTTGTGTTGATAGTTTTTTTAAGTTCATACCATAGACATGCACATACAAAAAAATGGCACAATGATAATAAGATCTCATGTTATGTCTTTCTTTCTTTGTTTTTCCGACACTGCCATTGTCCTTGGATTGTTCTTTTTGGACTGACGGTTCGTTTCTCACTTACTCTAAAGTTCCTCAGCACCCCCACCATATACTGTCATCCAAAGGATTTTATGTCAAATCGAATCCTTCCCTGTAATTTATAGTATGGAACTTTTTTTTTTAAATTGTACTATATCGGGAGCATGTTTCAACATAATTTTTATCGGACTTTACATACTGATATTACTGGAAGTAAAGGTAAAGGTAAGATATTACTGGTTTTGAAGATGATGTTTGTCTTGTTAGAGAAGTTTTATCTAATTATTTTCATTACCCTTTTCACCCTGAAGTATTTGTTTGCGGATGATATCTCCAATGTAAACGTTTTTACATGCCAAAAACTGCTGGTATATCATTTCGAATATTCATATAGTTAGCAATTTCTTATTTTGTAAACAATTGTGTTCATTTTTTTGTGTACATAGTGTTTGTATATTTTATTTATGTTTTTATAATATAGTTTCTTTGTAATTCTGTTTGGAAAATGTTAGAATTGCTCTAATTTTTTTATTTTGTTTTACATGCTTTATGTATTTAATGAGAGATGAAAGTTAAATAAAATATTAAATTTAAGGGATAACCCGTTTTATTCTGAGGGGTCTGACATTTTTTTTTAGTTTTAAAATAGACATTCAGTCCCAAATAAAAGTTAAAAACAAATACTCTTGCATACACCTTCTTGCAACCATACTCTACGTAGAGTATGGTAAAAATTTGAAAATAAATATTAATTCCCTTAAGTGTTTGAAAAAAAAATCTGACTCTTGAATTTTCAGAAATAAGGCACCGGCCATTTAACTTGAGAGCCTGAGGACTATGATTTTTTTTCCCAAAAAATATTTTGAAGCTGTTTTCATGCGAAAAAATTTTTTTGGCTGCAATAACAATGAAAAAAATCTGAAGGGGACTTTCTGCCCAAAAATATAATGCTAATTTTGATAAAAAAAATATTTTTGTTGAAAAGTTAAAAAAAAATTAAATAAAAATAAATTTTCTGTCAAGAAAAAACCATACCCCCCTTCAAGGTAATGGGTTGATCCCGAAATATTCTGGCTTTGCCAAACGACAAACAGATTTGCCAGAACCCCCACGTTCTGCATTTTGTTTTTTGACGTTACCCAGGTGAGTTAAAACAGAGAACGGAGGGAGAAGACATGAGTAACAAGAGGGGTATATTTGAGACATGTGCAACTTCAAGTCCTTCAAAAAATATTTAGCGTTACCTGGATAAATTACAAAGCAGTGTAAAAATGTATAGTGTTGGTTTTTGAAAGAAATTGAATTTATTGTATCCGAATAACGTTTTATTTTATTGGCAATGGCGATGTGTGAGACCTACCAATTCTGTTCAAGTCTCCTAAATAGACTCATCCATTCAGTGAAAAAGATTCAAATTTACAATCAATCTTATTCATAATTCACGATCTCAACATGATATTTATCACCACTGAGCTGTCATCTCAGAATGCATTGCAATCTCAACAGCACTTCAGATCTTTGATTTTATGCAGTTGTCGGTCCTTGAAGTGTAGGTGTACTGTGCATTTCCGGGGTAGCAGACGCTTTGACAATTGACAATTTTCACAATCACTTGAGCATTATGATGTTTTAAAGCGTAATGTCATTTAATTTGAAAGTTTTCAGTCAAATATACACGATTATGGGAGCGTTAAAACTAAGGAAAGCGATATCCTAATTTCAACGTAAGACATTTTATCATGGATAGTAATTTCACCTTTGAGTTCACTCGAGGTGTTAGATGGACATATTTTTGATAAATGATTGCATGCATGTGTGTTTCCGAATGCATTTTTAGCTAACTTTATAGCAACTTAACGCCATCAGTCATGAGATCTTCGATCGCCGTTTTTGTTGATTTAATTTATGCTAATTTTAATGTTTGTATATCGTTTCTCATGTATTGGTTTTATTTAGAACAAAAGTCAATTGAAAGGGAAAAGTGACACTTGAAATAAGCAAACCGATCGATTGATTGAAATGACATTGACATTTTTTAAATGATCGGGACGAACGCATATTTAACATGTTCTAAAAAACACTAAGGATTATGGGAACCAGGTCGCCATGTTGGATGAAAAGTCACGCAAGAGTCGGCGATGTTTGACGAAAGATTTGAACAGCGTCAAATGGTATCTATTTATAGCTATTTCAAAAAGATTATTTTTTACCACATTTCTACCATAAAGAGCGAGCTTCGCTCGCTTATAATTATCCCCCCTTGACGAGTTTTGAATTAACGTATTCCAGTTCTGATTAAACTGATCAATAAGATTATTTTTAACAACACAACGTAACCAATTATTTGAAACACAATTCTGTACTATCCAAATGTAAGACATATATGAGATTTTAAGTCCATGAAAACTGCAAGTTCCGGTTCCGGTTTTTGCCATGTTAACTTCCGGCGTGAGAATTTCAAGTTCCGAAATTGCGAAATTTGCGGGAAACCTCTGTTTATTCAAAATGTTGTAACATCTCACATTATTTTGTAAAACATTACAATTTCTTAATCACAAGAAGCACTGTTGGTCACAATCTTAATTTTCTAAATTATGATTGTACTATAGCGAAACTGAAAGTACATCTCGGTTGTCAGTCGTGATTTCAGCATTTCGTCGTGAAAATAAAAAAATCCTTAATTTCATTCTATTAAGCTTATAGAACTTTTGTATCTCTAGCGATACTTGATCAAAATGGGTTTGCTCGAAACATCCTTCATTTTGAATCTTTTAATTCATTTTTGGACTTATACTTATAGTAGTCCCAAATTCTGAGCGTGAAGCGTGAAATCTATTAATTTTGAGGGAACATGGATTGTATGAATGGAATATTAAAATTTCAAAGCGAAAAAAAAAAAAATGGAGGGACAAATAAAAAAGAAGGAAATGTCTGTGCATTATATAGAAACATATTCAAAGTTCCCTCCAATTAAAGGGCCAAATCTTGATGACCGTTTGGTCACCTAAAAAAAGGCAGAAAAATAATGGCCAAAATATGTTGCTATTATAACTAACAGTTCATGGCTGTGGGAAATATGTCAAATATGGCTCAAACTTCTTGGCTGTGATAAAAGATGCAATAAAAAATAATGACCCACAATAGTTATATGGGTTGGTTTAATTAAGGCTCGCAAATTTCATAGCTATGGTAAAATTTGATGAATAATTCTGACCATATATTGTTAGTTGGTTGGGTCATAAAATAACATTTTGACTATATTTTTACAGATTTCATTTGCATATGCAGAATCAAAATTCACAGCAACTTTGGTATTTAGTCATTTCTTACCTTATTCGCTGTGGAAATAGTTGCGATTAATAATTTTGATCATTCATAGCTGTCTGTGGTCAGGTTGGGTCATATAATGTCATTATGACCTTATGCTTGCAGATTTCATGGCTGTGGAAATAGTTGCGATTAATAATTTTGATCATTTATGGCTATCTGTGGTCAGGTTGGGTCATAAAATGTCATTCTTACCTTATTCTTAAAGATTTCATGGCTGTGGAAATAGCTGCGATTAATGATTTTGATCATTCATACAGTAAATATCCTGTGGTCAGGTTGGGTCATATAATGTTATTATGACCTTATGCTCGCAGATTTCATGGCCGTGAAAATAGTAACGATTAATATTTATGATCATTTATGTATATCTATGGTCAGGTTGGGTCATAAAAATGTCATTCTAATTTTTGCTTGCAGATTTCATGGCTATGGAAATAATTCCGATTAATATTTTTGATCATTGATGGCTATCTGTGGTCATGTTGGGTCACATGATGTTATTCTGACCTTATGCTTGCAGATTTCATGGCCGTGGAAATAGTTGTGAGTAATAATATATAATGTGTAGTCAAGTTGTATCATAAAATGTCATTTTGACTTGATGCTTACAGATTTATTCTGGCCATCTAGGTTCTATATTGGTTGGTTGGTTATTTTGTATACTAAGTATATGGCAGATAAAGTTCTTGTATTCTTGTTATTCTTGTTATTATGTGCTTAGTTATTTAAAACAGTAACAACCATATAATATTTTACGAAAGGATATGGAGTAAATGAACATGAGATCATAACACATATGTTAACTCCAACTGCAATAATTTTAATGAGCTGTATGGCCATTTCGGAAATTTATTTCTCATCAGCAGCACTAGAAGCCAAACAAAGGAAATCCATATTTTCAAAAAATGTTAAAATGCATAAAACCAAACGAAATCCGAATAATCAGTTATATCAAATATAGCTAAGGACAAAACTACGATGGTGGGAGTTAATCCTTCGGTATTAGAATTTACATAATTTAGATAATAATAAATGAACAAAATGTACACATGAGATATTATCTCATGTACAAGTACACCATATCTAAGAAAAATAAAGAGCATACATCTCTACCACGGGGAATAAGTTAAGGATTTCAAGGAAATAGAAACATAAAATATTAAAAACAGGTAAAAATGCATAAATTCCGCCCTGTTGATGTGTTTCTGCCCACTCATTTGTTGCCCTTTGTCCTAAATGTAGATAAAAATGTATTTTTAATGTGAATAGTTCCTATGTGAAGAAAAAGAACTAAAGAGGAGACTCGTGTCACTTCTGTGGAATTGTTTCAATGATATTGTTATTATATAAAACCATCTTTGAATTCTTATTAAACTTTATTTGTCACTATTTTCAAAACTGGAACAGGATGAAGATCCAACAACGAAAATTGCCTGTAATTGTACGGCATAACAAAAACATAAAATATTGTTCAACTACATGTCAATTTCTATAAAAACCATGCAATAAAAACCCGGGAATGTCTTCCAACATCCGCCTTTTTAACCAAATATAAAAAAAAATTTCATCTTATTGTTCATAGGTACAGAAAGGTTGATCTGTGTCATTATAATGTGTAAAAGTTCTGAAATAACAGAAGGGCACAGACCTTTTCTGCTAATGTGCTTTGGGTATTTTCAGCTGGTTGTTACTAGTAATTGTTTTTGGGGAAAGTTAAAGAATATACGCCTATTAACGAAACCCTCTTGCCTCCCTCCACCCATAAAATAATATTGAAAAGATATCTTGTGACATTGTAAACTGATACAAAGACCCTTTTTTAAAATGTTACATTCTGGCAATTATGATATTTATACATATTTTTGTGAATAGATAGTTTATATGCTTTATTTATTACCAGGAAAAAAATGTATGTATCACCATGCTTGTAACGGTTATATTTTATCAATTCTTCGCATTAAGCATTATTTACAGAAAAATGGAGTTAATTCGTGGCAAAGTGGGCAAAATATGACGTTTCACATTTGTCAGTCAATTATGACGTCACAAAGCAAAAGCTGTTAAATCGCTGTTCCGGCCTGAAAAGCAAACTAAAACCGCATATGTCTCTTTATTTTTCAAGTGCGCGATCGAGCAGTGTCTATCTACCATAAACAAAACATATTTGCACTGTGGAGTACATGCACTTAAGACAAAGTCTCTGCAAAACATGGTAAAACCAAGCAATTGAACAACGCTTTTATTGTTGTTCTTCATCTTGAATTGAACAATAAGCTTTGTTCATACCTCATATTAAGTTCAAGACGGCCCTTAGTACCGGTTTTATTTGAATTCATAGCGGAAGTGTAGATAAAGTAATAAGGTGCTTTACTACAATGACTATCTCAATGATTTGACCGAATGTGTGTGTATTAAAAGCTAGAATGAATATGGCAAAGAATGATGACTCGATCAAACTTAGGTTAGACGAGTAAGTATCTTATTGTAACCCAACCTTTTGAATGCTGTAGAAATTATGTTAACTATAGCCTTTTATTTTAGAACTATATAGTAGTAAGAAGTTATATTAAAATGTTCTGAAAGACTTGTACTGGCTGATTTAAAGGTAAGAAGGAATTTTAAAATCAGTAGATCACTTGAAGTAATATACAAAATATTTGTCTTGGAATCTTTAATTATACATATAAGATTACATCTAAAGCAGATGCAAACGTAAATAAATGATTCAACACTAATACATAACAGTTATTCAAGATTACTTCACTGTCTATTGATCACATGTAATGAGAGCTGATGAAAGTAGACAATAAACAAATTAATGTTCAAAAACCTTGAAAGAATCAACAAATTGTTTAAGCAATTTATTTGAAATAAAAGGCAGATCGATAGTTTGAAAGATCTAAATGTTTAGCGTCGTGTTGAGGGATAGAAGTTGAGTGTTGAAGGAAAACAACCAACTATAAATATAGATGTAGAACCTTTAAAACTGTTAGTCTCAATCAGCGTTGGTATACTAGTGGTAAGTATTCGAACGATACTAATACGGGTTAGATACTTCTTTAGCAGTTTGTATTCATCAATTGACGTTTATAATCCAACTGTGTATCCGTCTATTCTTGAGTTTTATTATAAACATCTTGTGGCAACGGAAAAACGTAAACCATACAGCGCAGGCTTTTGTCTTTGTTGATGAATCTGGAATTATGAAAACCAGTTTTTGCGTTTTCTGTCGTGTTTATTCTGTGATATTATGGTTATTGTATTTTTGATGTTTTTCAGTGACAATTCTTTAGCGTATGTGTGCTTGTGGAAACAAGTATTGATACTTTGTGTGCAGTAGAGATGGTATTCTCTCTACAAGGTAAAAGGAACAATCACAACTGTTGGCACCCAGTGTATATGTCTTTCAGTGGAAATAACGTCTCTTTGTTTTTTCTCTCTGTGTTTGTTTTATTATAATAATCTAAAGTATTAAAAGATACTTCTTCAACGTTGTCGTTTATTACCCGCCGTTTCAAATGTGTGCTCGTGTGTCCCTCAGTGTTAATACCCGTATTTTAAGCTTTACGAAAGGAGCAAAAACTAAACTGGTCTACTCTGCTATTCAAAAGACACATTATCGATAAGTGATTTGCAATGTGGTGATCTTAAAGGTGAATGTAATAAAATGTCATCTAAAAATTAGATAAAAACCAAATTGGAAGATTCAATTGAACAATGAAGAACTTCTCATCGCATTAAGTCCTTCCATATTCACTATGACCTTACGTTAACTATTTTAATCACGTATCTGCCATGTATAATATCCATCTTTCTGCATAATGTGTAAGATTTAAGATAATCAAATCCAATTTAATTGTTTACTATCTCTCGGGTGTATTGCAAGTAGCCCTTTTGGAAAATGGCTTCTTCATACAGCACTTGCATTGGGAGTTTCAAGTTGTGTTGACAAGATTTTATTATATTTTACTGCTCTTTACATTAAAATTTGTGTTGAAGTTGATTCCTCAGTTGTACAGATCATTGTTTTCAGTGTTCCATTGGGCGACATCAAACGGGTTCGATAAATTGAAATGTGTATACTTGCTCAGCTATGACACTACACTAAAAACTTGTGTTATAATAACAAGCGTTTGATTTTCTTCTGTATAATTAATGTAACATTACAATAAACTGATTAACAACAATTTCAGTAGCACACACATTTAAAAAAAGTAATTTCAGTCATTAATAAGGAACAACGTAGGAACTGATTAATGCACTGGACGTGGTGTTACAATATCTAAGATATGTATTTCCGAATCAATTTACCATTCGAGCGCATTATAGCTGTTTATGTTGTATTGATATAAACATATTGAGTGTATGTTAAAATGAAAAAGGAACAAATAACAAATCATGTTTTAACTATAAACAAAATCCTTTTCTGAAACTGAGAAACCTCCTCCTTTAGTAGTACTAAAATTTTATTGGCATTATTATGTGAATGGTGATATTACAGCGAAACCCACACAAGCATATGCAAAAATATAACACTAACGTTACAAAGCCACATTTTCAAAAATAATGAACATGTTCAGTAAGTAGTCTCTCCATGTGATGAAGAATATATTTAGAGGTCTCTTTCATATCTGTTGTATTATCTGAAATTTCTCTGGCATTTATGAGGATTTCTGGGCACAAAGTAGTATTTTTCGTTCCAATCATGCAAACAAATTTTAGATAAAAAGACAATACTTCTGACGAAAAATGAAATATGTCAGCGCCGCTGGATACTAATTCTTCTGGAAGAAGTCTTGATCCTTCAACACCTAACACAGGTTGAATACTGAAGTGTTTCAAATGTCTTTGGAATGACATATTAATCAATGTATGTCTTTCGGGCGTGACATTATTTAAACTGCCTTGTATCGTTATATTTTCCCCCCTTCTTTGGTCAATATGGTCTAATAAAGTCAAGCAATGACGAAAACGTTTTGATTCCAAGAAATAAAAAGCCAGTAGAACCCATCCAGACATTGAATCAGTATGTGTTCCAATTAATAAAAGGCTAAGTATAAAGCGTAAGCCTTTATACATGGACTTGTTCCTGCTTTTTGGTACAAACAAACGCTGGGCAGCGATTTGACATTGTTGTGCAAAGTAAAAGAGATACAGACATTGTACATAGGGGACATGTGCATTTTTCAAAATTTTCAAAGTGGTTTTGTATAAAAAATGTTCAAAGTTAACTGACGAGCCTGCTATCTGCAAAAGGGGAATTAGGAATAATATGGCATCGTTTGAACTTTGCATCTCAAATTCAGTTGTGCTACCAAGTGGGGAAAACCGCTTGTCCAAATATGGATATTTTTGCAGAATGATGAGTCGAATATCATTTTCTGTTGGAAGCCATTCCTTTAACTTCAGTTTTGCTATAGAAGCTGCATCGACGTTTGCGAGTACATTTTGTTCTGGAAGGAAATAATTTGGGATAAAACCAAACCTAAAAAAATACTTGAGCCGTTTGATGCAAAGAATCACATTATCAAAGATGTGACCATGTGTCCAAAACGATTCTTCCGTTTCTTCAACCACCCAAAACATAACAAGTTTTGAGACATATGATAAAGACGACTTTTTCAAGCTGGTGCTTTGACCCAGTTTTGCCTGAACGATCATTTTCAATAATCCAAAGGTAAGTAGCTGTTTGTAGCTAAAAGATCGAACCAATCTTTTTTCAGCAGTTATAAAAAGCACCTTCCATTGTAATTGCGAACAACTATCACCACAATTTCCTTGTGGCGCTAATAATAATCCTTCCCTTTTTATCTCTGATACAAGTTGTTGAGATGGCCAAACGGAACTTTCTTTTCTAGGAAAAACTTTAGATAATTCAACAGGCCATGCACATTTAAGCACAAATGTAAAAGTAAAAGACCCATTGGTATCAACCAATCGGAAATCATCGTACATAGCTGAGTGACTTTGCTCCATCATGTAACTTTGAAACAAGTGACTTGAAAGGTATGCGACATTGTTTTTTGCTATACAACAATGGCTGATAAGTTGAAAATCAAACCCTCTTTTTACCTGAAGCATGACACGACCGTGAACTATTTCACTGATTTCTGCTAATAAAACAGCATGGCCTGGATCTTTCGGTTCTTTAGAATTGCCTATAAAGTCAACGTGGATCCATTTCAATATGAAAATAACATCAAATACAATTCCAGGGTGATAAAGTCCTTCGGCCAGACTACCTACTAAAACTGCAATTTTATCATCTTCGTGGTCACTAACGTCATCTCTTACGTCACACAATAATCTTGTATGTGAAACATCCTTTCTTTTCCATATTGATGATAGAATGCAAAATAAAGTCTGATTGAAAGATTCTGTTTTTGAAATTGCTGAAGTGACTGAAGTTTTTGGTTTTACTGTCTTTGCATGTCCGTAACAAATTGTTGTTTCAGACGATCGATGAGTTGTTTCACAAATATCGATATGCAAATAATTCTGACTATCAAAGACATTTGGTATACTTTCTGCAATTAATTCTGTAGCATTGGACGCCTTGAAAGGGTTTTCAGGTTCTAATGTTAGAGATTTAAGCGCTGAAAACTTGTGACCTGGTTTCATATGTTCCTTCGTATCTCCTGTTTCGACTGCATATTCATACTTGCTTTCTGGTAATACTTTGAAGGACCGACTATGTTCACTTAATTCATTTTTGGCGTGAAAGGTTGATGTACATTTAACAGTATGAAATTCTTCACCACTTAGCTGTGAGATTTCTTGCTCATATAAAGAACTCGAAACACTTGGAAGTTCTTCACTACAATCGGTCTCTAGATCACTCTCAAAGTAGTAAAAAGTGTTGGACTGGTCTTCATCCATAGTATCTGCAACGTATTTTATGCACGTTGTTATGATGTTATTAAGACTAAATAAGGATTCTGAAAGTACGTGATACAAGAATAACTTTCGCAATTATTAGATACAAAAATCACAGAATTAATGTGCTTCTTAAAATATTGCTTAGGACATATAAATCATGTATTTGTAGAGATTTTGTCTCATGGGTATTTACTCCATACCCTTTCACTGTTCATATTAAGTCTTTTATTAAGGACAAATAGAAATCTGATATAATGCTTTGATGAATATGTTCAATGAAAAACATTTGAAATGTGGTCTGAAAATAACAGTGGCCAAACTGTTTTGCACATATCTGTAATTTAGAAAAGGAATTCCATGAAGGATGCAAATGTGTGTTTAAAAAGTAATTAAGAAACAAACAAAGAAGATCGCATGGATAAGATTCCACATACTCGACTTTGTCTGAAGGTTCTTTCTTCCGTGAACATCTGTATCTGCATATATGGGAAATATTGTATCTCTTCGTTCTATTTACTTAGCCGCTATCGTTATACTCATTTGAGAAATGACACATTTTTATCCTTCCGTTTCAAATTTTTTTGATGGAAACAATCTGTGAATCCAATTTCTATGATCATCAGTTATTTTACAATTCATAAGTATATCGTTAAATAGCAATTTATTTTCTTTGAAATGCGTGTACAGCATAAAAAATGTACCGTTTATTATGGAACTGGGGTATTTATGATATGTACTTCCAAATCTGAACATTGTACTGTTCTCTCTTTATCCAAATCTTGTTTTTTCCTGTTTCAATTCAATATCCTTTTCCTTTATATAGATAAATCTTTTTCTTCATTTCCAATGCACTGTATTATGGAAAATTAGAGTATCCCGCTATATACCGTGAAAGTACTTTTGTACGTGTGGTTCCAATTTTCGCGAAATAAGTTCACATCGAAATGCATTTTTCACTGAAATTTTAATGCATAGATTTCGAAACTACGAATTTAAGTACCCACGGAATAGTGATTTTTTTTTTTGAAAACCACGAAAATTGATGTTCATGAATAAAAGAACTTCAACGGTGTCTTGGAATGAAAAAAAAAACTTAGGACAGCTTTCCCATAAGGGTTTAAATGACAATATGATGGGTCAGGGTAGATTTCTTCCAAGTACTCTTCGATTGACATCATGGCTATTTCTCCTCCAAAATCTCCATCGCATGACACATGGTCGAAGAGTGAAATCTAACATAAAAAGCAAATGCAAGAACCTCGTAAATGTAAAGATCTGTATACTGATTTTAAAAACGATAGGTGGTGTGTCTTATTCACTAAACTTTGATAAATTCGTGTGACACAACTTTACAAATCTCTTTTAGAATGTGAAACCATGTCTGTTAATAGTCCACTCTATGAATGTTCTAAAATTATCGATGTTTTCTTTATCCAAGAATCCATAAATTCGATGAAAATGTAAATCAAATTTTGAAAATAAGATATTTTGATTCAGGAATTGACATAACTGACATTGAAGCTATTTTCGGGATCCCGATATTCAAACCTGTACGTGTTTATTTTGACAACCAGAACATGCCTGTCATTTCCTTTTCTTACAAAAAAAAATTAAAAAAAAAAGGACTAGAAATATTTTTTTAATTACTCTTCTGCAATGTATACGAAGAACTACCTAGCAGGTGAGACTGTTCCACGTCACCATATCGCTATGAACTTTGCAGACATACATAAACGGGAACTTAAACATCATTGATGCTTAACACGTTCGATAGTTCTTTAGAAAGGGATCTAAATATCGCAAATCTTCGAAAAGAAACTGGCTAGCGTATTTTTATATTATTAAAGAGAAATTGCCAATTATTAGAGAAAAAAGTGCAGACAAACATGCTCTTAATATATTCAAAGATAAAATCATTACCAAGGTCACCAACAGAATAAATTATGGAGTATATATTTCTCAATTAATCCATTACGCTAGAGCATGCAGTCACTTTCGAGATTTTTTGAAACGACACAGATGTTTAATTCGTAAACTTTAAAATCAGGGCTTCGAGAAATGCAGATTAATAGTTTTTCTGATAAAATTTATTATCACTGTTTCTGAAGAAATTTATTATCACTTTGGACGATATCCAAATTTGATTGATAGATATTCAATTCCAATTTGCAATTTTATTGAAGACGGTTTTGTTTAAGTTTTGTCTTCTTCTTTGAGGTTTCCCTTTTTGCCAACTTAATGTGATTTGTGCACCGAGCGACAAAAACATTTTACCTGTATGAGACAAGGCTTGTACATCGAACGACAAAAACATTTTACCCGTGTGAAAAAATCTAGGTTTTGACAATTTTATGGCTTTGACATTAAACACAATCTGGGCACACAGAAGCTATAGTTAGTCGTCATATAAGCGGGAGGTTGATGCATCATTAAACTTGGTTTAACCCACCATTTTATTTATAAAATGCCCGTTCCAAGTCGGGAATATGACGGCGTGCCAAAACTGTTCTGTGTTGGATTGTATTTCCCTGATTCAGACGAGTGTTATACGGATTTTCCTTACTTGTCTCTCCCTTTGATCGATTCGAACTTTTGTTGTCACTATTATTTATTATAAAGATAATTATTACGAGTCAACTCCTGAGCTGTTTGTAAACAGAATTAAGTTGAAATTGAGGGTCTTGGTATAAAGTATGTGTTTGTACCTGTCAACAAAGCTTCCAACAACATAACTACTATTTGAAAGAAATACTGTATAGATATCCAGCAAAACGCAATGGCCAAGTCAGACACTTTCATACCTACTTATTATGGGGGAAAATCCTCACCAAACAGCATTACAAGGATAAAAAAATACTCCAAGTACCAATTGAAGATGACACCTTGCCAACTATATTCTGGGCTGCTAAGCTTTACTAAAATTCCTACAAGAATCGTTTTATTTCTATTTTCTGGTCTTCAGTTTATTTTTTGTTACAAAAAGCAAATATTTTTCTCCAATATCACTTACAACAATCATTGTTAATGGACTTGTGATGATATCGTTAAGGCACTGAATCTTTTGCTCGACAACATTTTTGTGCGTTTTGGCAACATAGATTATCAACAGGTAATTGGAATTCTCCTGGGTACAAATTGTGCACCTCTCATTGCAGATCCTTTTCTGTTCTATTACAAACGTTACACTACAAAATAGAACCGTACAAAACAGTATTAAACTTATTTCCATTTTCAATGGTAACAGCAGGTATATTGTTGATATTCTTACTATTGACATTCTAAAGTTTTCAGATCTTATCGACCTCATCTACCCACAAGAATTGAAACTTAATATAGCAAACAATAATTCTAAATATTGCCATATTGTCATCCCAGAATCTGGTAAAATTAAAACTAAAAATTATGATTTCCCTTTTCTTGACGGCGATGTTTCTATAGCTCCATATTACGAAGTGTATAAATATCTCAACCTGTACGATATGCACGCGTCTGTTCTACGCTTGACGACTTAAATGCATGTTACCATACTATCAAAGCCAAACTTTTACAACAAAAGTACAAATTTCATGAATAGTTACACACATTTAAGAAGAGTAAGGAGAGGTTTGGCTACCCGTAAACCAGTTTATCCCTACTGCTAGTTTTACTATTACCGGTACCAAGTCCGGCTGTTCGGAGTTCCTATCGTTGTCTACGTTTGTCTTTTGTCTTTTATTTTTGTTTTCTTCTGTAGTTCCCTAGAGGATTGTGGTAAATGATTGTGATTTTCGGCCACGTTATAGGTGTCTCCTGTTACTGAGCTATTTCAATTGAAATATCAAATAAATTGCATAAAATCACGACAAATTTGACCAATAAAGGGAGATAATCCTATATGGAAATTTAGATTTTCTTCAAAATTGCCATATTGGTAGATCTGGATATGCTGAACATATTTTCGATTTAGACTTAACCCCAATCTGTTATAGTTTATTTAATAGAAAAGCGATCTAAATTTGGAAAATTTCACGGAAACTCTAAAATTAGTCATCTTATTTTCTTCAAAATTGCGAGGTTGGCTTCTCTTGGTGATTATTTTTCGTTCAGATTTTTGATATCTTCAACGGTTTTTGAGTATTTGTCACAAAACGCATTTTACGCCTATCTTCTATTTCTAACAATGGCGTCCATTTTGTTTGGACTTACTCAATGTTGAGAAGCCATACCCTGGTGATGATTCAAACAAAGTTTGGTTTTATTTGGCCCAGTGGCTAAGAGGAGAAGATTTATGAAAAAAAGTTTACGCGGGACGTACGAGGGACGCCAAGTGATGCCAAAAGCTCACCCTGGCTATAGCAAGGTGAACTAAAAACGATTGCAGATAACTTACACATCAAAAATTTGCTCGGACAACGTAAAAAATAAAAAAATAAACAATTCAAAAATTGCCCTTCCAAACTTATTAATCCGTTTAACAAACATATTCATAAAGGATATAAATACAGCATTGTTGTTAAATCGTTGCTTCTGGTTTTTGTTGGCAAAAATATTGATAATCTCCTTAATGCTTTACACCATAACTAAATTTAAACAATTTTTCATATTGGCAGTATTTGGCATTGCACAATATCATGTTCTTCTTTCATAATTGATGACGTTGTTATACCAAATCTATTTAGAAGTATTTCAATTGCAGTTTCATATGTAAGAAGGCTTGATATCATAATCAACGGAAATTATGTCCTTAGTGAGCTGTCAGTAACTGCGAGCATTTGTCCGGACAGTACCTGTGCGTATTGTCTTCATGTTTTATGTACTTCATTGTAAGGGTACTAGTCTTGATAAGTTGGACTTTTTTCTAGTTTGATTTTTACTGTGAGTCTTTTTGTGTATTTATTTTTTAGCCATTCACCACACATAGGGGGAGGGTTTGGATCCAAGAAAACAAGTTTAACCCACCGCAATTTTTTCGCCTGTCCCAAGTCAGGAATATGTTGGTGATTGGCTTGTCCGTGTCTTCTTATAAAATTTTAGTTTCTGTTTCCATTGATTTATCCACTTTTTTACCTTTTTAGGGCCATTTAGGGCTTGCTTGCTATATGGAGTGAGGTTCCTCACTGTGTTGAAGACCCATAGATGCTTTGTTTTGGGTCGTTTTAACCTGGATATGGGATGTTGTCTCCTTGACATTTACCCCATTTCCTTTTTTTCATATTTATAATAGAAAACATGTCAGATGAAATGATTTCTTCAGATTTTTGGTGTCTTGGCCTTTCTGAAAAATGAACTTACTGTTTTTACTGTTCCTTATTCGTCTACTTCCATTAACTAATAATAGATTACACAGAATTACGTAATTTCTTATTGAGGAAGTTAAATATAAATGAAAATTTATACAACCTATGACCTACTATGGTAATAAAAAATGACATAAACTTATTGATTGCATTTAGAATATATTTATAGACTGTCAAATCATTTAAAAGGTTTTAAACCAGAGGCTCCCTGGAGATTATATCGCTCACCTGGCTTTCAGTTGCCACAATCAAGCTAACATTGTAATTTATACAGTTGAACATCAAGCTCTCAAACTTTGGTAGAGCAAACACCACCATTAAGTTGGACTCTATTGTGAGTCTGATCATGTTTTGCTGTACTTCTTTGTTGGGCTTTTTTGACAAAAATTGTCTTGCTAAGGACCACTTTCAACACCAGTTTTGAAGTCGAGACATCATTTGGTAAATGGCAGTCAGCAACAATTTTTTACACCATATCTTTAAGTTATGACATCAATATCTTTTTGGAAACCAAATTTCATTGAAATCGGACAATGTTGAATTTTCCCGCCTTTTTGGTAGCCATTTTGAAATGGAAGTCAACAAACAATTTTCAACACCGGTTTTGCAGTAGCGACATCCATATCCACTTCCAAACCAAATTTCATTGAGATCAGACAATGTTGAATTTTCCCGCTTTTTTGGCCGCCACTTTGAAAATGGCGGTCAACGAACAATTTTTAACATCAGTTTTGAAGTTGCTACATGAATACCTTTTTGGAAACCAAATTTCATGAAAATCAGACAATGTTGAATATACCCGCCTTTTTAGCGGCCATTTTGAAAATGGTGGTCAACGAACAATTTTCAACACCGGTTTTGAAGTCGCAACATCAATATCTATTTGGAAACTAAATTTCATTGAAATCGGAAAATGTTGAATTTTTTTTTTGGCAGCCATTTTGAACATGGCGGTCGACCAATAATTTTCAACATCAGTTTTGAAGTCGCCACAGCTTTGCAGACATTTTATAAATTTACACTTAACCTTCATCTTCTATAGTTTTGGAAATAAAAGATGAAAAATGTGAAAATTTTGAAAATTCCGTGAAAAAAGGGCAATAACTCCTAAAATGATTTTTGGATTATCTTCAAAATTTCAGGGTGGGTAGATCTTGACATGCTGAACATTTTTGCAATTTAAAGTTGACTTCTATCTCTTATAGTTTTTCTGATAAAAAATTAATAAAGTTAAAATTTTGCAAATTTTTCAGAAAAAGGGCAATATTTCCGAGACGGGTTTTCGGATTTTCTTCGAAATTGCAGGGCAGGTAGATCTTGCTATGCTGATCACTTTTACTTTTGCCAGATTTTTGATATCTGTAACGGTTTTTGAGTTATTTGCAAAAAACAGCAATTTACCCCTATGTTCTATTTTTAGTAACAGCAGCCATGTTGTTTGGTCTTCGGACTAATCGAACACAATTGTAAAGTGATGCTTCAGGCCAAGTTTGGTTACAATTGGCTCAGCAGTTTCAGAGGAGAAGATTTTTGAAATTGTTGACGGACGACGGGCGGACGACGGACGCAAAGTGATGGTAAAAGCTCACATGGCCTTTTAGGCCAGGTGAGCTAAAAATCAATAGAATTCAAATTCAGATAGTGATCTGCAAGCAAGTGTCTTCAGGGCTTAATAGGTACTTTCTGGGTATGGTGAGGTTATTTGGTATTTGGTAATTTTATATTTTGCTGTTATTATGTGGTGACAGTAATTGTATGAATATCTTACCAGTTCTACAAATATCGCTGGGTCGTTTAAATGTTTTAGTTTGTGTTCTGGTCTTCGTTGGGCCATTGAAGGCATTGATATGAATACCAGTTTATGACTACCGATCCAACTTGTTTCACAAGTCTAGTAAAGGAGAAATCAAACTGAATTGTGTGAGTAAAGTAGTGGGTGGAACTAACCCGGAAAGATACGCAGCAACAAATTCCCCCAAAAAACTTGAGTGGATTTACTTCTTTTTCACTACCTTCAACTCTCAAAATGGTCAATGCAGTAATAAATCAGCTTCAAGACTTGAATGTTATTCATCAGTTTCATTGTTTACTTTTTGTGAATCGTGGTCTTGCCCAAAGTAAATTTACTTCATATCCTTGATCCATTTTTATGAACTTTTTCCGATTTATGATATTTTTGAGATAAAGTATTAAAACGACAATATGACTGTACATACTATAGTTTTTTTTTGTATTGGAATAGTTTCGTGCTCATTTATGTTGTGTTAAAATTTCTCTTGGTTTTGTTTTGTCTCACCTGGTCCTTGCATGTGAGCTATCGGGATCAGTTGGCGCCCGTCTTCGTTCTTTAAATGTTGGTAAGGAATACCGCGTCCTTGATCCGGCCATTATGGAAAAATCTAGTAGTAGCTCCAAAGGGAAGTAAAAACGAAGAAAGAGCAAGTATAGTTTACTCGAACAGAAAATGAACAGTAAATATAACGAGTTTGGTGGTAAGATTGACACGAACTTCGATATCCTTGAGGCTAGGAATAGTTCAAAGGGTGACATGCATTTCAATGCCATGGATCAGTCGAAAAGACGTCCCGACAAATACGACTCTACCAAAAGACAACCAAAAAGTCAAGTAACTGTACTGTTGAGCCATTTTTCTGATTACAATGTGTCTGTCCAACCAAGAGCAAGGAAATGTATACGACACAGTGGTAGTGACGACAATGACGATCCTATGCAGAGATATATTTGCCAAATTCTGATGAACATTTGTCATAGTCCACTAAAAAGTTCTTATTTGAATTATTTGGTGATGATGCATTATCAAAAAAAACAAACAAAAAACAAAAAAACAAAAACAAAAACAGCAAAAAAAAAAAACAGCAAAAAAAAAACAGCAAAAAAACAAAAACAAAAACGAAAACAAAAACAAAAAACCCAAAATGGCGTTTAAGAAGAAAGCACATAAAAATAGATGTTACCGATCAATTGGAGATCTGAAAATCCCAACTTTGTAACTGCTTTTACAGAGGAAAATAAAGACAATTTTCTAGTAAATGAAGACATCGGAAACTTTCTATGTGTTTTATATATTGAGGATTTAATAAATCGTTGTTTAATAAAAAGGCATGGTAAAAAAGCAACCTTCACAAAGGGAGGCAAAGTTTGTATAGACTATATAGACTGCTATAATGGTTAAAACGATTGCCAAAAGGGAGCAACAAACATCATACATAGGCGTCATTTTAATATGCGCATATAACAAGGACTTGTGTCACTTCTACAAGCTTTGCATCTGGTGCTTTTTATCATATAATAAGACGTCAGTTAGCAATGACTGACACTGGTTAAATTAAAATAGATGATACCAGAGATTTAGATACCACTTGGTGTTTTGGTACCGACTCCGAAATCTTCCTGAAAAATGGGAAAGAAAAGAAAAGAACTTTAGACGACTTCTTGACAGAAATTCCTAGTCTAAATACACAATAAAGTGGTCACACGTGAATTATCAAGCCGTTCGAATGCTTCAGCCCTAAAGGAAAGTTTTGGTGAAAAAGACAATTTTGAAAATTTTGGTTCAGAAAGGATTTAATTCTGGAAGAAATAATTTCTCATGACACATTTGACAAGGAAATCCCTTCCACAGGAACAAGAAGTAATTTGAGCAAGTTTCGTTTCCCAAAGAAACAAGGTGCTCCCAGAGGTAGAAAAACCCTCATGAAACTCGTAATGTCAAGGAAAAAATCCGAAGATACCTGTATGGCGTCGTCAAACAAATTCTTTAAAAGAATTGGAAAAGATAACACATGATAATGGGTCTTGTCTGTCAAAAATTTTAAAGACGCTACAAAATGTAGTTTCTCCAGGAACAAAATTTTCATTGTATAAAAGAGAATGTTACTGTAGCACATTCCAAACATTTTGACATTATAAAAGAACTCGGGATAATGTTTCATATGTAGTATTAGTCGAAGAGCAGAAGAAATATTTTCTCTTTTTCAAAAAATGTAGAAAAGATTTTGCAGTAAGCCATTTTCAGTATGGAAAAAGAATACTATCTTCAGAAACAACATTTCAATATGGACAAATTGACAAAAATATCAAATTTAATGAAATTGCGAAACTCGATCTCAAAGATGTGCAAAGGACAAGGTGCGATATGGGGGTGATTTGGCCCTAAATTCTGGTGATTTTTTTAAGTTACACCTAAATATTTTATTTTATGTTCGCTTGAAAGTTCAAATCCCAAATACAAGATTCAGAAATCATGACGTCACAGTGGGACAGTTGTGACATCATGTTTATGCTACAAGGAATTTGGCATATTTTCAAACGGTTTTCCTAATCAGAAATATAGAGCGCATTCAAGAACCAATTAGATAATTTATCAGCTTGTTAGTACAGATGCGTTAGACCTCCTATATCAATATTTTTGTGGTTCTTGCATGCGCTCTATGTTTCCTCTTAAGAAAAGTAGTCAAAAGTGATCAAATTTGTCATTTTTCGACAAAATGTGCAATATGTCCTATTTTCTACACTGCAAAACTCTGTGATCGTACATCAAAACTTGAGTAATCTTCCTGTTTACTGTTAACACATATCCATACAATATTTCAACAAAAATATTGTGAATATAAGGAATCTTATTTTTGAGGCCAAATAAGGTACCGCACCTACCCCTTTTCAATAATAAACGTTTTTATGTGAGAAATTTCATTATTACCTTGTTTAAGTTTTAAAAACTGGTTTTCAAATGATTGGATGAAAAACGCCGAGAATTGTATTCCGAATAGATTTAGCGGGAAATTTCATGAGACTTGTTCTCTCTCTAGAGAGAACAATTTTTTTCTGATAGAAATTGCAGAATTTTTTTTCAGTAGTAGCCGCTCATTTAAGAGCCCAAGATATGTGTCTAGCAGTATACCTGGATGACTGGATTTCAATAAATCAATTCAAATAATCGAAGGTTAATGTGAATCTCCCGACTGGTCTAGGTTTCATTATAAATTTTGACAATTCATGTCTTGTACCAACTCATACAATCAATTATTTAGGTGCTCTTTTCAAACTGGTATTCCAAACACCACACAGGGTTCAGAATTTATACTCCACAGTACAGGTTAAATGCAGCAAGACATTATCTACGTGTGCTGGGAATAACAGCATCTGTATCTAGTTGATCCAAAATCCCAGGCTTTTTACGATTCCTCTACAGCTTGATTTACTTCAACATTGGAGCCCTCAGTAAAAAGTGAGTCTAGAATTTCAGATTGTATGTACGCAAAAGATGAACTCGTTAAAGAGGTCGCTGTCTTCAGCAAACATTACAAATGGCAGATCTTTGAAAGAAAACCAAACAACTGATACAATCACAACAAATGGCTCCAAAACTGGTTTGTGGGATGTCATGAAAACGAAAAACAGACCAAGGCCAGTTTTTGACCAACATCGATGACATCACAACATATAAGCAATTTGGAAGTGGAAGACGTGTTTCTGACATTGAAACATTCTCAGAAATATCTGAAAAACAAACAAGTACATTGCCCGATTTTACCTTTTTTTCTCATTGCCCGCTCCCGACATGTGTTGCTTCAATGACGTATTTTAGCTGCGATTGATGTTGCTCAACATTTTTATTCTCTTCTTGTAACCCAAGGGTTTCAGCTGGATAACCCTGAGCATCGCCCAAGTTGGCACTCCTTGGCGGGTGGGGAGAAAGGGAGTGACCTTGATATAATTTTTGTCAAGGATACCGCTTAAGTGCACGCTAGGGGCCTTCTTGATCTCGCTTGAGGGGGTGAATATTGTTCATCTCTAGTTGAAGAACTTCAGGCGACATCAAGATGTAGACAGGAATAAAAGCCCTGTCCTTGATAAACTGGAGTTTTCTATGTATCTCGTGCGTTTTTGTCACATGTACATTCACTCCATATCCTTTCATTTTTTCTAAGTATCTGCTGTTCAATATATAAAAATACATTGGGACTCATTCAGTTCAGCTCTGTCAACAGACATGGGGTCTTTGGCTGCTCGCTTTATAAAAGCAAATGACATTAAAATCAGCACACATTGAAGGGCCAAGAATCAGTTAAGGGTTCAGTTGAGTTGAAAAAAAACTCACCGAACAGATTTACAGAGTTGAAATTAAATATGCATGTAGTTCAAAAGATTTTTCAGTTATGGGGATAACCAGAAGTATAGGAAAACGAAGGGAAACGGGGAATGTGTCAAAGTGACAACGATTTATTTGTAGCCTGCTAGTGGCTTCTGCATCAAGAGCGTTAACACTGGATGGTTTTTTCCATACAATAGGACAATATGTTGGCATATACATTCCCACCCCTGTCATTGATATCCAAAGTACTATAATACATGATCAAGTTTCAGTGCGAAAGAATATTGATAGCTCCCTTTTTGGCAAGACAAATTTGGTACCCGTAACTTCTGCAATTACTGATAGCTTTTCCAAGAAGGCGACCCATTCTAAAAGACCTTGTTCAAAGACAAAAGAAAGCGGAACACCAAACCATATTCAATCTCACTGCATGGAAGATTATAAGAAAATTGCTTTCCAGACAATGCTAGAAAACTGTTGTCCGCATCAGGCACTCAAAACGATAACAAATGTAAATTTAGGCGATAAAGTAGCCGGTGTTCTGAACGGTACAACGATCCCTATATAGAATCTTTGAAACATTGTGTAAACTTTTTAACAGAATTATTTCCCTATGGTCTGAAATACCAAACTATAGCAGATAATAGGTCCATGCTTTCTTCTGTTCTACCCCTATTGATAAAATCCAGTAGGTAAACATCCCTATATCAAAGGTATTTTAAATGTAGAACTAGAATGGGACTTGCACATGGTTTTGAACTTGTTAAAAATACGTGATATGGAAAACAGTTGTTTTTCCTTTTTGCCATAACAGCTTTGAGAAGATGTGGGTACAATCTCTATGATTGGGGGTAGGGTCAGTAAATGCACAGAAAAAATGTATCACATTTAGCCATGGTTTGTCTAAACAAGATAGAATCTCTGACTAGGGTCCAACAATTTTTTTCCAACTTTTGAAAAAAGAAATTGCTGGACCCTAACAGAACTCCTTACTACTAATTAAAATGACAAAGAAGGTTTGAAGTTGTTTTTAACTT
Source organism: Modiolus philippinarum (assembly GCA_002080025.1). NCBI lineage: Eukaryota > Metazoa > Mollusca > Bivalvia > Mytilida > Modiolidae > Modiolus > Modiolus philippinarum. The sequence goes on from MJUU01066851.1 coordinate 30,032, forward strand.
AATTTTACTTTAAACAGTCCTCATAGACCAGTATTGCACAAAAGTTGTTAAGTTGGATAGTTAAAGTGAACGAAGGGGCTCATAAAGATGAGGAAAGGGTCTGTGAGAATATTTGATGTTACTTTTCCAGATATATTGGACCTTCATGGGCTTTGTTTAAGGGTGTCGAACTGAAAAACGTTTTGGATAGTGCTGACTTGAGTCAGGCAGATACTTGTATAAAGTTTTATCTTAAAAATGTTCAAGTGAATGTTTAAGATATGTGATTTGTTTGCAAACGAGGTGTCTGTGATTAATATATAGACCACCCACACTTTGTCATATGATATGATCTTGGATACTATACTGTGATTGGAGAATTAATTTCCATCAAAAGGACAAAACTCGATAAAAAATTGAACTGTGGAAGTGTAGGTTATTTGATGCCAAAATTCACGTTTACCACCACGGACAGCAGAATCCCGATCCTGCAGCATCCCTTTTCACAAAAAATAATTAGTCGTAAGTATCTGTATCCGATTCAGTTGGCGAAGCATCTTCCATGTCGTGTTTCTGATTCTTGTGGCGAACAAGATTGAAGTGACGATTTGTCGTGTATTCACAAAAATCGCAGTGGTACATTCTCGACGTCTTACTCTCTCTGGATTCGAAGAACGAATGACGATATTTTACAGAACAAAGCTTTAAATACGGTCAGATTGGGAATGTTGCTGCTCGTGTGCTCGTTTCACTGCTTGTGTGCTCATTTCGCTGTCCGTGCTGCTCGTGTGCTCATCTCGGGAATATTGCTGCTGCTGCAGCCGCTGTGCGGTTAGGAAAAGCTACATATTGAGGCTTGTTTAGGGGTGGGTCCCAATATCCCATATCCCAGTAAGTCTGGACTAAAATATCCCTTTGAAAATTGAAGATATCCCATTAATTATTGGAATATCCCATTTTCCATAGTCAAAATATCCCATATCCCAGTACTTTTTGTCTCAAATATCCCATATCCCATTAATAAAAGTTGTAAATATCCCGTATCCCAATATCCCTTAAACAAGCCTCCATATTCGCTGTTTAAGGGTTCTCATCTCCTGAAAATTGCTGCTGCTGGTTTGGAAAAGCTACATATTCGCTGTTTAATGGTTCTTATCTCGGGAAAATTGCTGCTGCTAGTTTTGAAAAGCTACATATTCGCTACTTAAGGGTGTGCTGGAGTGCTCATTTCGCTGCTCAAGCTGTTTATTTTCACTGCTAACGCGCTCATTTCACTGCTCGTGCTGCTCGCGTGCTCATCTCGGGAATTTGAGAGGAGGATAAGGGCCTAAAAGGGAGAGAAGAAGAGAAAAAAGACAATATTAACACACACATTATTATCATTTTTTTTTAATAATTTTTAAAAAGTTTTTTTAGTCCCAGTCCCCATTCCCTAAGCCATGACTGCTTCATGACGGGGAAAATAAAATATGCATTTATCTGTAATTTCTGTAATTTAGTTTATTATTTATTGCCTAATTGAATGAAAAGTATATAGATACATTAAACAATAAAGGAAATGCACCACAAACCAAAAATTATACAAAACAATAAAAATGGATAACAATAAAAAAAGATATACTAGTAGGGGTGACGTAAGAAGACTCAAAAGTACAAAAAAGCAATGGGAGTTAACCAAGATTGGGATGGGAAACCAGAAAAAAAGGGATTAGAGATAACAAAAGACAAATCGATACCAATGTAAAAGATTAGAGTTCAAACCCAATACACAAGAGTTCATCAAACAGCACAAAAGGAGGCATATTTACAGCATAAAACAATAGAAAGAGGTTTGGGTTACAATACTGAACCTGGGTTGCCCCATCCCAACCGTCACACCACTCTCACACCATTTCGCTACGCTCACGGTGCTCTATGTTCTTGGAGCTCTGAAGTAGGGTTATGGAAGACTATATAAGGAAAATGGGCGTGGTTAATAAACTCATTTGCATAATCGGGGGTGATATAGGGATTTTAACATTAGCTCTATGGAAGCACAAATGCCCTAGGGAGACCCGATTCACTACTATCCTATACTTGTAAGGTATATTGGTTAACTGTAGAGCATATGATCAAGCTTGAATCGGTAACAGATTTGTAAGGCAAGGGTCACAACGGATTCTTATGGTATAACTATGTCTGTACAAATAACTTTTATGTAAATTCGAATCATTGTACGTACATGACGATAACTTCCGTTTTTTTGGGGGTTCTTGATAATTTTTTTTATAGTTAGGTTGTTTCAATTTGTGGAAGATATAAAATGTCACCTGTAAGAGTTTAAATTTCCAGGCCACCAATAATGCAGATTAAAACTATACATATCAAAATACAATGGTTGACTACGAAAGCATCACATGGGGTCTTATTTTTAACTTATGACAACTTTTTGTTATAACAACTTAATAACTTGTGATAACAACTTAATAACATGTTATAACAACTTAGCTAACTTATGATAACTTAGCTAACTTGTGGTGATAACTTAATAACTTGTGATAACAACTTAATTAAATTGTAATAACAACTTAGTTAACTTGTTATAACAACTTAGAAACGGTATATAATGACTTGGATTGCCAAGCAAAGGCTAACATGTTTGTAATGTAGGTCAGCTTCTATGAAAGTTAGGGCGGCAAACCATCGTCGTTTGCATAAACTGCGATTTTTGTTCTTTATCGACTTCGCAATGTACATCATGTAGATCAAGCTAGCATGTATTGTAATTTTGTGTCATCATTCTTAGAAACAGAAATTGAGAGATACGTTTGTCAAAATAAGTACATTATTTGATAACGTTTCATATACAGAACTTGATAAATGATAAATTATGATTATAATTCAGAACCACTAAACTCTGAACCATGATGAAATTTTAAAATCATCACATGGAGGAACATAAAGGCAACTGCAAGCGAGGCAAACTAAAATATTTTTACATCAAGACAGATTACTAATGATCTGTATTATAGCAGAAAATGCAACCCCATTAATACATGCCTAATTGTCAGTGAGTCGGTGGACATGTTTATGGGAGACCGAGAAAAAGGGTCGGGGTAAAGAAGAAAGATAAACACCTGTCCACCGCCGCGTAAGGGGACGACCATTTGATTTTCATTGGGGTTAGGGGCTTAAATTCTTGAACTTGCTTTGAGTTATGAGTAAAACTCGTTGTTGAAAGACTCATGGTGACTTCAAGATGAAGAACAACAAAAAAAACATTGTTTCATTGCTTGTTATGACAATGTATTTGTAGAGACTTTGTCTCATTTGCATTTACTCCATATCCCTTCATTGTTGATTTAGGCCATTTTGCCTAGAAAAGTTATTTATTTTCATGAAAACTAGAAGAAATTATTTTTTTTCACCAAATGTCACATCAAATTATTTACTTGCATTGGAAACAAAATATTTCTTCGTCAAATCAAATAAATTATATATTTTCATGACAATTTAAGTAGGATAATATTATTTCATTTTTTAAAAACTTTATTTAAATTATTGAAAAGGGAGCCTCATTTACCATTATATAAACGAATAAAGGGATATGGAGCAAAAATATAAGTATAAAACCCATGCAGATACACGCAAAATGCCTGTAAGCAAGTGGAACAAGTCTCGTCATTGTTGTTCTTCAACTTGAAGTCATCATCGTGTACATATAAAACTCAGATTTAGTGGACACATAAAAGACAAAAGTCAGAGACAATAGTCTGGATGCACTAAATACATAGCCGCAAAAATTTACAAAAGTTTTTTTAAATATCTAACCAGGTGAATTTTCGGAAAAATAATATATGTAAATTTTTGAAAACGTAAACTTTTAAACGCAATGATTAACATTTTTGGAAATATAATGCGTCCATTTTAATATGTATCTGATGTATTTCATTCCGGAATTTCATTATATGAAAATTTAAATTGATATAATATCTCATTTTTTGTATAATTCAATAGAAAAAAAAATTAAAATATACATTGCTGAAATGATATACGAAAACCAAACAAAACAAAACTGAAACGATCATCTGTCAATGAAATGATACTGTCACTGAATTTATAATCACCCTAAAAGAGACAGTCAAACGGACGGAGCATATATTGAAAAAAAAAAAAAAAAAAAAAAACTGAGACGTGTCCGTGTCAAATTGTTTGTTTGTTTGTGTTAATTTAACATAAATTTTAAAGTGTAACTATTGACCAATGGCTAAATTTAGAAGTGGTGCAGCAACAAGTCGAATAGAGACTGGGAGATATTAAAATTTAAATCTACTCGACAGGAATATTGTCATTCTTGTAAAAAATTCTGATTGAAGAAGAATTCCATGTTTTACTGTACTGCCCGCTGAGAATTTTATTTTGGAAGCTGAATTTTATGAAAATGATTTTAAAGTCTCTATAATTCTGCATAGAATTACTTTCATTTTAATGTTATAGAAGTTTATTGTGCAGGTCGGAGTCGGCCCCTGAACAAAGAGCAATCAAGTCCAGCGAAATAAACATCATCCTAGACTCCTATAGACATAAAGTAAACTAACTAGAAAAAGGACAAGACACACAAAGGCTTAATAAATTCCTGACTTAGGACAGGCGCAAACCTGCTGCGGCGGGGTTAAACTAGTTTTATTGGATTCAAACCTTCCCCCTACAGCCAATGTGATAAATCAAAAAACAATCGTAACAACAGTAAAATTCAGTTGGCAACAGGACTGAGTCAATTGTGAAAAATGAAACTGAAAGAACTAAATATACGGACAAAAACATGAAATCACAAGAGACTACTAACAGTTAACTGACATACCAGCTCCAGACCCATCACCAACTGACAAAGTAAGTTATGTACCCTCAGTATACAGCTTCCACCAAGATCCCTTCTTGTGAGGAGTTTAGCATAATGATTTCATGTATATACCGGAATACATAACCCGTGTCCATGCAATACAGATTTTAGAAATTTAGAAATTGTTTAGTTAACATGCAAAGAACCTATCAAAAATCAATGTTAATACCAAAGAAGGCCATACGTAATGACTTGACGACAATACCGTAAATATAACCCTTGTGAATTAGACGATATAAAGGTTTTATAAGTTTGTTAGGCGAGTTAAAATATTCTTTACTCTTATGTAAAACATTACCGTAAAATAAGGGATGTGAAATACCAGCCTTGATTAGATGTTTACAGGTTGCATTGTATTTATGAACCAAGTCTTTATATCGATGATAAAATTTAGTAAAGGTTTTAACAAGTTTGTGATCACGAAGGGGTCACACTTATTAGTCCGACACTCATTTGTCCGACACTTATTAGTCCGACACTCATTTGTCCGACACTTATTAGTCCGACACTCATTTGTCCGACACTTGTTAGCACCCTTTTTCTTTCCTTGTCCTAAAAATACTGGAACGGATTCCAGCAGTCGCCCGTCCGACCAGTAGTTATTATGCTGATTCGAAAGATCTCAAAGGACGCTTGTTCTTTTTGTGTTCTGACTGTCTGTACATATAATTCTATTTCAGCCACATATAATTTGGATAGATTGAATTAATGAAATGTTAAGGCAAATGTCAAATATTGCTTTATATTATAAATTAAGTGTTGGTTTACACGTATTTTTTATGCAGCTAATTCATGCGCGTGATTCAGATGGTAATGGACATATTTTTTCTCTTTTGAATATGCTGGCACAAAGCTATATCTGCATATATAGACGGCACCAATCATTTTAACACGTTAAGTTCCATTGCATTCCGGTAATAATAATAAAGATCAAAAGGAGGTTTCAAAATTAAAATGGCAAAGAGAAGTCAAAAAAGATTTTAAAAAAGTTGAAATTCACTTGCAAAATAAAAGAATTTGGAGAAGTAGCTGGAATAGTAAACAATTTTGTTTAGATTAAATGACAATTTCTAACATTGAAAATCCGAGAGATAGAGACAGTTGTTTTGAAGCATTGATTTTGAGGATAAATGAGAATAGAAATACACATTCGACCCAATAACGCTAAATATCTCTACATACAAGTGTGTACTGTACTAATTCAAAAGATGTGTGACCGTTTTCTCGTGAATGTATTTCCTTCAGCATACCAAATTTGCGAATGCATTTAATCCTTTTCCAAAAAGGTTTTACAGGTAATCTGTTATATACGATTTCATAACAAAATCAATTCAAATGCATTTTCGTATCCTTCAGCCACTGAAGTTGCCACTTGACTGCAACTGCACTTGACACATTTTTAGCTCACCTGGCTATGCCAGGGTGAGCTTTTGCCATCACTTTGCGTCCGTCTTCCGTCGTAAACTTTTGATTCAAAGATCTCCTCTTAAACCACTGGATCGATTTAAACCAAAACTTGGTAACAAGAGTCCTTGGAAGGTCCCCTTAAAAAAGATGTCATCTAAAACAGCTGCAAGTAGGGTATAAAGTTTAACTTTGGATCATATAACATATCATATCAACGTTTTAGCAACTGGAAAATGAGACCCTTAAACATTGAGGTTATTTTGACTGTATATGTCAGTCTTAGCCTAGGTGAGCGATACAGGCTCTTGATGGCCTTTTCTTATAATTTTTGTAGATTTTCATTATTCATTGTTTATACATTCGCAACAAAATACTGATTTAGGTTCTTTGTGTTCTCCGAATAGCACCATCTTACAAAACACTGTAAAATGGTTTAAGTGGACACAAAATGATAATATGTCAGAAAACAAACAAATGTGTCATATATTTTTTTCCTACGAAGGACAAGTAATGACTCATCATAGCAACAAAATTCACGGACAAATGGCCATACTACTTTCATACAACTAGGCATAGTGTCGGATTGTAAGACCATAATCTTTCAGTGGTAAGGGCCTTTGTTGCATTGTCCATTGATGGATACAAGGAATGGGTTAAGGGTCTGTGCCATTTTTATACGCCCGTCTTTGACGGGACGTATTATGGTATACTGGTGTCTGTCTCTCCGTCTGTCTGTCTGTCCGTCCGTCCACAAGTCGTACTCTAACTAGGGAACGCTTTTCTTGAAACTTTGCAGAATTGTTGGGTATGACGGAAGAAAGCTTCCTATCGTTTTATTCTGTCGTTGGATTTTTCGTTCCAGAGTTATGGGACTATGATTATTTCAAAAAAGCTTGAAATTGCAATTTTTGTCCACATGTCGTACTCTAACTAGAGCACGCTTTGTTCATTTTCTTGAAACTTTGCAGGATTGTTGGGTATGACGGGAGAAAGCTCCCTATCGTTTTGTTTTGTCGTTGGATTTTTCGTTCCAGAGTTATGGGACTTTGATTATTTCAAGAAAGCTTAAAATTGCAATTTTTGTCCACAAGTCGTACTATAACTAGAGAACGCTTTTCTTGAAACTTTGCAGCATTGTTGAGTATGACGGAAGAAAGCTTCCTATCGTTTTATTTTGTCGTTGGATTTTTCGTTCCAGAGTTATGGGACTATGATTATTTCAAAAAAGCTTGAAATTGCAATTTTTGTCCACATGTCGTACTCTAACTAGAG
>MJUU01066851.1:65460-103346 GCA_002080025.1 Modiolus philippinarum
AAAAAAAAAAAAAAAAAAAAAAAAAAAAAAACTTTTTAAAGCACGATTGTAGACGACGCTATAATTGTCCTTATTCACTAGCACAGCTACCACCAAATTGATGCGGAAGTACACGATTGAAGATAAATATCAGATTGTAAAATTTTTAACGAATTTCTATAGATATATGTTGAGGCACTCGCGTTTGGTTCTCATATGGTCGCTTTTCGAGTTGCAGTAAAATGATCATGAACAGTTCTTTCTTGAATGCAAGAATCGTGATTGTATATATATGGGTTATAAAGTTCCAATACGTAGACGGAAATTTCAGCCATAGATAACGACAAATCGACAGAAACGAAACGTCCTTAGATAAGCGACCCTAGAGGTGGTCGGTGTGTAGAACAAACATGGTTATTCTGGCTTTATTGCTGGCTTACTTTGTCAGTGACGTTTTTGGAAAAGCAGTGTTTGTTGCAAAAAGTAAGTTAAAGCTGTTGACTATATAAAAACATAGTAATTTAGTTAATACGTGTCAGAATCTAGATGAACTTCATTCAAATGGAAGTTCTTGAGTGCAAATTGGTCTGACGTATTTGCTGGTTAATTAACAAGTTTTAAATTCCCCAAAAAGTAGTACGACAAACTTCAAACTTCCAAAGGGGTGTACATGTGATTATCACTTGAAAGGCAAATCAAAAGGACATACTCCCCTTTCAGTGCATGTATCCTATGAAACAGAACAGACTTAGATGTTAAACACTCTGTGACGTATTTTTCGTAAGTTTAATTATTTTGCAGACTGAAGAATAATTTAGATATATTTTTGTAGAAAAGTAAAAAATATAAAGAGGTTGCACGCCAAAATTTGGCTAAATAAAAATAAAAATGGAAAACATCATGTGAAAGTAAAAGGTAAAAATTTAGGTATAAATAAATGAAACTGTGATAATTATGGAGGGGGATTTCCGCCACCAGAGAAATTCCATGCTGTAAATTTTCATCTTCTCTTTTTATTGTTTTCATTTATTTATCCATAGTTCTGCATTTTCTATATTTTATATTACACATTCTTAATACATGCTTTATAATTTGAAAGAGAAATGTTTAAAGTAAGATTCATTTTGCACCATTCTTTCTTTTATATTTAACTTTTGTCTTTGTATTTTCGTGCAATTTTGTTTTGATGTTATTAAAATAAACGTGGCGGAAAAAACGCGTATGATTGAATTATGACAGCAGAGGGCGCGAGTGTTTTTATGACAGCTTTCATCAACCAGCAGATTCGTCCACGAACGGGATGTTATAGGGACATCATTATATTATTATGCGTTTCAAAGACAGTTTTTAATATGGTGCAACAAAATGACATTTTTAAGACCGTGAAATAAAAAAGCCTTTTCATTTAAAACTTGAAAGGGACCGTTCATGATTGAAAGCTGTAATGCAGCTTATCCCCAAATACGGGCGTTACGCAGAAACACTGACAAAAATATCACCTGGAATCGGGAAACAGTGTTTTTTATCTGCACCGAAGAGACATAAGTTGTCGAAATGCGCATATGCAGAATTTAAATTAACAGTAACTTCGGTATTTAGTCATTTGTTACCACTGGGTCGATGCCACTGCTGGTGGACTGTAAGTCCCCGAGGGTATTCGCCAGCCCAGTAGTCAGTACTTCGGTGCTGACCCGAAAGCCGATTGTATTTGGAACCTTAAAATATCTAAATTTTTGTAAATTTTGTGGAAAACTAAGGAGTATCTCCCTCATGCAAAGCTCTGTCCTTAGCTGATTTTTGGCTTTCCATTTAGATCATAAATGTCTTTGAGTTAATGGTCTTCCAAACGTTTAGATTTTATCTGCACTGAAGAGACATAAGTTGTCGAAATGCGCATATGCAGAATTTAAATTAACAGTAACTTCGGTATTTAGTCATTTTATACAAGTTTTTGTTAAATCCTCGCCCTCGCGTTTAACGGGAAAGTTGGCAAAAAATGTGGGATTTCGGGAAGGGTCCCATTGTAGCCTAATATATACAGCACCAAAAGTGTTATAAGCCTGTTGGAAAAAAAGACTCCCATCTAGTACAATGTAATACAAAATTTTCAGGCTACCCAGTAATGCATTTTTAAAATAGAGGGGGAGGCAAGACCCACATAATTTTCGGGGCTTCGGAATTTCCCGTTTCAGTTAACTTCGAAAATCGGGTAACCCTGGCTCTCTGAGTGCCCGGAGCTGAAGCACGGAGCCCAGTGAGTGGGACGTAACCCCGGCTGTCTGAAAGCCCGGAGCTGAAGCACGGAGCCCAGTGAGTGGGACCCGGAACCATAGTTTTGGAACCTGGAGCCTAGTTTGGAGCCCAGAGCCTTAGTTTGGAGCCCGGAGCCATACTGTTTGAGCCCAGAGCCATTTTGTTAGAGCCAAAAGCCCTAATGCAGGAGCCCGGAGTCCCAGTGTTGGAGGCCGGGGCCCTTGTTTTGGAGCCCAGAGCCCTTTAGTCGGAGCCCGGAGACAACAAAGAATGAAACTGTAATATAGAGAAGGACCATTAAAAAAACTTTGAACAATGAATTTATAAATAAGTAAATAAAATAAATACAGAAAAGGTGGAAAAGGTCAGTAGTAAGAGAGAGAAAATACATTACACAGAGGGAAATGTTTTTTTTTTACTTTCAAATATTACTGATATAACAACTATAAATGTTCTTTTTGAGAAGTTTGCCTAGGTAAGAGATAACTTGCCTTCACTTCTTCTTTGGTTTCTTGACTTTCTTTTGTGCGGTAGTTTTTGTCTTTTTAGGAGATTTAAAGCCCTTTTTGACTGGCTTTTCTGTAGATTTCTTAGGTGCTGGCTTTTTGGATGCTCGCTTCTTAGCCTTTGATTTTCTGGATTTCATTTTTTTGACTTTCTTTGTTGCTGTCCTTTTGGACACCATTGCATTCTTTCTTTTAGTTCTTTTAGCTGCGTTTGGTTACACGACCCCTTAGGCTTTACACTCTTCCTCTTGGCTCGTTTAGCCACTTCTCGCCGGCCTAGAAAAGTGGTTCAGTTTTTCACCAAAGGAAAATATTATCGATATTTTCATGTGCGATTTGATAAGACAATAGTAAATAGGCGTTAAGGACAATTGCCATAGAAACGCTCTCAGAGAGCCGGGGTTATCCGATTTTCGAAGTTAACTGAAACGGGAAATTCCAAAGCCCCAAAAATTATGTGGGTCTCGCCTCCCCCTTTATTATAAAAAATGCATTACTGGGTAGCCTGAAAATTTTGTATTACATCGTACTAGATGGGAGTCTTTTTTCCAACAGGCTTATAACACTTTTGGTGCTGTATATAGGAGGCCACAATGGGACCCTTCACGAAATCCCGCATTCTTTGCCAACTTTGCCAACTTTCCCATTTAACGCGGGGGCGAGGATTTCACAGAAACTTTTATAAAAAACACTGTTTCCCGATTCCAGGTGATATTTTTGTCAGTGTTTCTGCGTCACGCCCGTATTTGGGGATAAGCAGCATTACAGCTTCCAATCATGAACGATCCCCTTCAAGTTTTCCCCTCTTCACGCTCACTTAAATGAAAAGGCTTTTTTATTTCACAGTCTTAAAAATGTCATTTTGTTGCAGCACTGAAAACTGTCTTTGAAACGCATAATAATATAATGATGTCCCTATAACATCCCGTTCGTGGACGAATCTGCTGGTTGATGAAAGCTGTCATAAAAACACTCGCGCCCTCTGTTGTCATAATTCAATCATACGCGTTTTTTCCGCCACGTTTATTTATTGCACGAAAACACAAAGACAAAAGTTAAATATAAAAGAAAGAATGGTGCAAAATGAATCTTACTTTAAACATTTCTCTATCAAATTATAAAGCATGGAATTTTTAGAAATTAGAACACAGTAGATATAATGCCGTGAAAAAAGATTTTAGAAGTTAATGAACAAAGCATAAAAATTGGAACATTTAAAGAAAGAACATACAATATAACAAATTGAATTAATAGAACCAATAATATAAAATATAAAAACTACAGAAGTATGGATGAAATAGGAACATTGAAAGAAAGAATATGAAATATTATGAATTGATATTTAAGAATCTGTAATATAAAATATAGACAATGCAGAACTATGGATAAATAAATGAAAACAATAAAAAGAGAAGATGAAAATTTACAGCATAGAATTTCTCTGGTGGCGGAAACCCCCCTCCATAGATAATTGAAGTATATACTTTGTAATATCGAATTTTGATTCTTTTTAAATGTGTTGGTAGCATTCAAAAGGAATGTTTGTAAAATTCTTTATGTTGTTATTGTTATACAATATGTTTAGAAAGGACTCGAGGTAATTGGCATTCTGGTTCATTCATTTTCTTTAACATTTAGTTGGGTTTGCCGGGAAAAATTGAATCGATAGAATATCTGGGTCAACAAATCTAAGAAAATGGTTAAGTGTTGCATGTTCAAGTTACAAACTTTCCTTGATCTTACAACCTGTCACTGCTCTGAGTGTATAATTGTACCTGATATTACCCGTTGCCGTTTGAATGGGAAAAGTGTGTCCGCATCACTTATGTCAAGAATATGTCAACATATATATGTCCTATCTGGCTTTGTTGATGAATTGACAAGTCCGAAGATCCACTGCTCACTGCTCGGGTATTAAGAAATGTCTTTCGGCCTCGCTATCTTTGATCTTGGGATATTCTGGTCGCTCCTGATGAAATCAGGAGTGAAATTCCAACCCGTCAAAAATGTTATCGGGTGAACGCACATACTGTATTGGCGATATTTTGACCCAAGAACGTTGAACTCGGATGAAAAATAAATCCTTGGCCAAAATACGGCTCAAGTGTTCCATCAAATTGCCTATTAATTGTCCTATGTGACTGATCTTTGTTGTTCCTATAATGACATTTGTGATAAGATTTATAAACTGAACTTATCCAGGCCTTGACATTGGAAATTATCACGTATTCCATGTATTTAAGTTTGTATGTCCTTGGATTTTTTTCATGCAAGTTCGTAGATTTTTTTTGCATGTATTTTATGATGAATCGGTTGATATTACTTTTCCCATCAGTTCAAAATCCGTAAATAAATTACCATGGTGGTTCATCGAGTTTACTTTTGCAAAGCACAGGCACTTATTTCATAAAAAATGTCAGTCCCCCCTAGAGAGGGAGGGACTGCATTTTTTTTTAAACAAGTGCCTGTGTTGCAAAGGCATAATTTACGCCGACGGATCCGTCTGTTCCATTTTCTGCTCTTTTGAAATCTTTTATGAAGTTCAAAATGTATTGATATTTTCCAAAATTTCAATTTATTTTTTATAGGGTCCAGTACATGCTATGGTGACCTTGGATGTTTCAGTACGGGCAAACCATTTTTCAGTTTACACCGCCCAGTAAACTTTCTGCCAAAGAGTCCGTCTCAAATCAACATTCGGTTTTTACTGTACACTCGTCAAAATCGGGATAATGTTTATCATATAAACATGGATGATTATACTAATATTCAGAAATCTCATTTCTCTGGCAGCAAACCAACAAAAATTGTTTCCCATGGATTTTTGGAAAACGGTTTTGTACAATGGATGAAGGTAAAATCACGGTATATGCCTCAATCTACCATATGAAAATTTAATGTGATCCTAGTATGTGAAATAAATTTATGTAACGAAATAATAACAATGTTACAAAATAAACATAATGCCCATGGATGAAGGTGTTAGGGTAGATTAACACACGACGTAAAAATTATCACCCGAGACAACGTCGAGAGTGATAATTTTTCACCGAGTGTGTTAATCGAGCTAAATCCAAGAGCATTATGATTTTTATTATACTGAATGCTTATGTACATCATGTCTAAAAAATAATAATGTTTATATAGGCAACATCTAAAACACATAAACACTTTAAACAAGTAGTCAGTTATGTTTTACCGTTGCATTGATCTGTTACAAAATCGCCTTTCTCTAATTTCTAGCAAATTTAAACACGTTAATTACGAAATTTCTCACAACTTGTTCAATAAATTTTCAAATGTTTAAAAACTCTGCAAGCATCGTTTTCAAACATTTGCAAAACTTATTTAACTCGATGTGTGAAATTTCATTATCAACTTAGTTCTCGTTGTAGAAACTATATTTAACTGCAATTTGTGACAAGGTAAAGTTTTTTCATATGATTAGCTCACTTTTATTTTACTGATGAATACATTTCTAACTAAATCAGCTTTAATTACTGTTTTCAAAAACAAAAGTGAAGAGAACATATAAGAATCTGTATACATCGATGACGTCATCGATCGGAGCGGGTTTATACCCGTTGCTAATGATTAACACATGTTGCTCAGGATGGGCGTGGCTAAAAATTAACGAATGCCGACTATCCAATGATATAAACGGATAATGTAAGAAATTTGCATAAAGTATAATAAAACAATATATATCGAAGTCAATCACAATGTAACGAAATTAATTCTGATGGAAATTAACAATGTAAAAATAATCTTTGTAACAATATACCAAAATTTGTTATTGAAATACAACAATATTAAAAAATTAAATAATACTTTTCTTATCTTTTATCTAATATTTATTATAACTATATTATTTAATACCATGCAATATTTCTTAAATTGAAATTCTGCAAAGTTTGGTAACTTACTGTTCTTCGTAGATTCAGAGACAGTACACTTGAATTGCAATTTGGAAATGAAGTGAGTTAATTAAACGTACAATTTGAGAAAACTGAAAAATGAATCTCACTCGTTTCTCATTAATTAAGAATAATATTCATAAGAGTACAAAGTAAGCTAATTTGAAATGAGCAGAAATTTTATTATTAAATGTGAGTTTTAACATAGTTTGGCTCTAAAGGTAGCGATATATACATGTAATTTATGAAATAGGATATGAAGAATGCTTTCCTGACAAAGGCAGATTATAATGTGATATTGGTGGATTGGGGAGGTGGTTCCGGTCTGCCATACACCCAGGCGACGGCTAATACAAGAGTTGTTGGAGCACAAATTGCAAAACTTATTAAATTCCTGGAGGTAATGATATTATTGTTTTTCTATATGGAAAATGGAATGATAAAAGTGCAGCAGTTGTCATGTAATAATATTTTATTAGAAATTGATCGGTATGAGGTATATGTACACGGGACAATGTATGTTCTGCTGTGGACGCTGGCTTGTTCAGACATAATGTCCAAAAGTAAATTGATATCTAGCTCCAAGTAAAAGAATATACATCAATGTTTTGCATTTTCTCTATTTGCTATTTGTTTATCATTTAAAGAATATGGAATAAGTTAGAAGTTCATGTCTCCATGCACTTAATTAGTATCATCACCAGCTTTTTCAGTCTTTATACGGACTTGTACATTTTTATTCGTTTCGAATAAGTCGTGTATACCTAACAAGAGGCTCTCAAGAGCCTGTATCGCTCACCTGGCCCTTGATTAACATAGACATTTTATGTTAAAGAGCCCTTATATATAATTAAACTATACATCCAATATCCCTAATTAGTTAAAGGGGAGAAGACTTCTGTTAGTTTAACATTGAACCCCATGGGAAACACTAATTTGCCCGCTGGCTGCCATGTTGGATATCGCGCTGACCTGAAAAACACCTTTTTGCAAGGGACCACTCAATGACTATTGCGGCCAAGTTTTGTTCCAATTGGCACAGTACATGCAGAGGAGAAGATCTTTGAATGTGTTTTCCCCTAGGGTCCAATGTTAAAACTATGTTCCCCACTGGCGGCCATGTTGGATATAGTGCGATCCTGAAAAGCACTTTTTTTGCAAGGAACCACCTAAGGACTATTGTGGCCAAGTATGGTTCCAATTGGCTCTGTAGTTTCAGAGAAGAAGATCTTTGAAAGTGTTTTCCCATAGGGTCCAATGTTAAAACTATGTTTCCCCCTGGCGGCCATCTTGAATATCGCGCTGACCTGAAAAACACATTTTTTGCAAAGGACCACCTAAGGACTATTGTGGCCAAGTTTGGTTCCAATTGGCCCAGTAGTTTCAGAGGAGAAGATCTGTGAAAGTGTTTTTTCATAGGGTCCAATGTTAAACTATATCCCCCGCTGGCAGCCATGTTGAATGTAGCGCAATCCTGAAAAACACCTTTTTGTAAGGAACCACCCAAAGACTATTGTGGCCAAGTTTGGTATCAATTGGCTCAGTCGTTTCAGAGAAGAAGATCTTTGAAAATGTTTTCCCATAGGGTCCAATGTTAAAACTATGTTTCCCGCTGGCGGCCATCTTGAATATAGCACTGACCTGAAAAACACCTTGCTTGCAAAGGACCACCTAACGACTATTGTGGACATGTTTGGTTCCAATTGGCCCAGTAGTTTCAGAAAAGAAGATCTTTGAATGTGTTTTCCCATAGGGTTCAATGCTAAAACTTTGTCCCCCTCTGACGGCCATGTTGATTGTAGCGCAATCCTGAAAAACACCCTTTTTGTAAGGGACATCCCAAAGACTATTGTGGCCAAGTTTGGTACCAATTGGCTCAGTAGTTTCAGAGAAGAAGATCTTTGAAAATGTTTTCCCATAGGGTCCAATGTTAAAACTATGTTTCCCGCTGGATGCCATCTTGGAAATTGCGCGGACCTTAAAAAACACCCTTTTGTTAGGAACCACCCAAGGACTATTGTGACCGAGTTTGGTTCCAATTGGCTCAGTAGTTTCAGAGAAGAAGATCTTTGAAAGTGTTTCCCCATAGGGTCCAATGATAAAACTATGTCCCCCGCTGGCGGCCATGTTGAATGTAGTGCGATCCTGAAAAAACCCTTTTTTTGTAAGGGTCCACCCAAAAACTATTGTGGCCAAGTTTGGTACCAATTGGCTCAGTAGTTTTAGAGAAGAAGATCTTTGAAAATGTTTTCCCATAGGGTCCAATGATAAAACTATGTTTCCCGCTGGCGGCCATCTTGGAAATCACGCGGACCTAAAAAACACCTTTTTTGTAAGGGACCACCCAAGGACTATTTTGGCCAAGTTTGGTTCCAATTGGCTCAGTAGTTTCAGAGAAGATCTTTGAAAGTGTTTTCCCATAGGGTCCAATGTTAAAACTATGTTTCCCGCTGGCGGCCATCTTGGAAATCGAGCGGACCTAAAAACTCCTTTTTTGTAAGGGACCACCCAAGGACTATTGTGGCCCAGTTTGGTTCCAATTGGCCCAGTAGTTTCAGCTAGAGAAAAAGAATTTGAAACGTTTTTTTCCATAGGGTCCAATGTTGAATTTTGGTCCCAGCTGGCGGCCATCTTGGATGACGTACAGACCTGAGCGACACAATTTTTAAAGGGGACCACCCAAGGACTATTGTGGCCAAGTTTGGTTTCAATTGGCCCGGTGGTTTCAGAGGAGAAGATCTTTGAATGAAAACTTTACGAACGGACGGACGGACGGACGACGGACGACGGACGCAAAGTGATTGCAAAAGCTCATCCTGGCATAGCCAGGTGAGCTAAAAAAAAAGAAAGTATATTTAAACTAGAATCGTTTTGGGAATAAAAATGATCCAAGAGTGAAACTTGTATATGAATTTAGAAAACAACACGTGCATGGTTATATGTAGTTTGCGAGGCAAAATGAGAGTATTGTGCACTAATCTTTATGTCACAACAGACAGTTTATTAGTAAAATAACCCCAACTTATATTTAACCCTTCCTTTATTTTGAACAACATCACACAAGTGGGACATTGTTTGTAGATGAGGGATTTATACGAAATACTGAATGGTTTGTTAGGAATTGCATAGAATGTACAGGTATTGTCTAAGCTTTATAAATTTTGGGGGCAGTACATCAGCGTTTAAATCTAAATTAACGCAACAAAATTTTTCTAACTGCATATTAACAAAGCCTCTTACCTTTTTTTCATCTGAAGGCCCATGGTTCAGCTAGGCCACAGGACGTACACATAATTGGACATAGTCTGGGTTCACATATTGCAGGATATGCTGGAGAAAGAACACAAAATCTTGGACGTATTACAGGTATGCACAATATTTTTTATAAATTCGGCAGATGGATAATCTATACACTCACTCTTTCCTATAAAAACAAACTCTAATTTGAAATATTAGATTTTACTACAGGATTTGGATTTACGGTGTTGACATTTTAAACACGGCGAGTGTCTCATAAGAAGCAGGAGACACTTACTCTACCGCTGCACCTGATTTCATCCATGGTTTTATTGGGTCCGTGTTGTTAATCTTTGTATGTGCGTGTGTTTCTTTGGCGTACTCATGTTGTGTCTCTGTTTCTTTGATTTTCCGACGTTGCCATTGTCCTTGGACTATTCGTTTTTAGGTACGGTTCTCATTTACTTTGATCACATGTCTTCAAATTGTGAAATTGTCACTTGTTACAATGTTGCTATTCTTTACAAATCTTTTTGCTTTCTTACATTTTTACACATTATTATGAAATAATAATCAAATGAAATTATATATGATGTTAGGGGACGACCATTTGATTTTCAGGGGAGGGCTTGAATGATTTTGTATAAATGAATAATCTAATCTTGGTGCTAAGTAAAAATAAATATTCTAATCATACCTGTCAAGAAAAGAAATAATTCCATTTGTTTTGAATAGAAATTTTATGCAGAAAATGTAAGTAAATAATTTGATGTGACATTTGGTGAAAATAAATAATTTGTTAGATGGACATGAAAATAAATAATTTTTCCAGGCAAAATTGCCCAAACTCTCCCCTGAAATCAAATGTTCGTCCCTGTAAGCATTCTAAAACAACATTTACATGCACAGTCAGCGGCAAGTGTAAATGTATGTTTGTACAATGTATATTTACATGGTATGTATTTTGAGCATATAGATGCAAACTGAAAAATGCATATTGTGCAAAGTACTGTTTTCTGTCTCTGAAACAGAAGAAAGGGGCTTTCGACTTGATTGAAACCATGAAATTAATGTTCAGACAAAGAACTGTTCACTCTATAAAATTCATAGTTCTCTTGCGATTTTTTTTCTGATAACTGCATTTATGGCCTATTAAAGGAGTTGAAAAAATAAAAGAAGATTGAAAAAATAAGAGAAGACACAATGCAATTTTTATTTTCTATTGATCTTTACAAATTTCCAAGATCTAATGAAAACTTTTAAAAATTTTTGCATGTTTCCCGGCTCTTTTCGCTTCTTGTAATTGTCTTTTTCAATGAAAATACATACCTGATCAGATTAAATGCATGTAAATGCACAGCAAAAATACTTTTAAATACTTACACTGTAAATTTACATACTGGTGTAAATCTAGTGAATGTAAAAGGTTTGCACTTATACTTTAAAACATTGCTGAATTTTAAACGTGTATCAAATGCTCACTGTCATATTCAAACCAACTTTGGGATACATGCACCAAATGTGCATCGTATTTGTTGATTTTCAGTTTACTGATTTTTGATGTTCGCTGAACCAAAAAGTTCGTTTCTTCATTATCTTTTGTCCGATTACAAACATCTTGTGACTGAGTTTGGTTATAATTGGAGTAGTAGTTTCTGAAAAGAAGATCTTTGTATTCCTATTTGCAAAGGGTCCAATGATAGACTAAGTTTTCCGATAACGACCGTCTTGAATGAGGTACCGACCTGCTAGATACCTTTTTCCGAAGGGACCATCTAAGGACCCTGTGACTAAGTTTGGTTGTAACTGGGGTTTTCTCACCGTTTATTGACGATCTTATGGTGGCTTTGAGTTGTTATTACTCCCCTTTGGGTCGTTGTCTCTTTGACACATTCCCCGTTTCCCTTCTTTTTCTAATAGTTTCTGAGCAGGTCTTTGAATGTGTTTCCATAGGGTCAAATATTGCATCTTGTATTTGAAATATCATAGATTCACATAGTGGAAAATATTTCCCAATCTTGTATGTTTTGCCAGTATATCTAAAGTTTTAACTTTGGAACCGTAATTGAAACTTGCTCATAGATTTATTATGGTTTCTTAATATTTTTAACCCAAAGTAAATTGGATATATAAAAATACCATTTAAATAGTTTCCCGACAGAGTGTACCAGTAAGAGATATATCAATCTTTTATATATTTTATGATCATATGAATATAACCGTGACTTTCATTCTGGCAATACGCTTTATATTGATCCATATTGACCTCGGACTTTAGACCTCGGTTGGTTATCATTTTTTTAGGTTTATATAATGCATGCAAACCGCATAAAAAGTCTTTAACTGGATATATTTTCCATTCATACTGCACCAGTATATAATTTCAAATATTTACTTGAAATGTTTGTTCTCACAAGGAATGGATCCAGCCGGACCATATTTTGAGGGGACAGATAAAATTGTGAGACTAGATCCGACTGACGCCATGTTTGTGGATGCTATCCACACTGACGCTGAAAGTATAATTAAACTGGGTATGTATATTTATTTTTTTTATGTGTCATTACAATACAAATAGAACAAAAATAATGGCCATACAGCTCATTAAAATTATTGCAGTTGGAGTTAACATATGTTTTATGGTCTCATGTTCATTTACTCCATATCCTTTCGTAAAATATACTGATGTCAATATAAACTCTGCAGATGTCCATTTTATCAAATCAGAAACTTTTTGGCAAATAAAGAGATGGAAATAAAAAATATGTAACTTGCTAAATGATCACGCTCTTAATACTGAAACTGAGAGATGGGTTTACCTTATAAGTGAATAAAAAGCGAGAGAGGAAGCATGATCTTAGCGGAAGATTAAACTTCACCTTGTCAGGTAACCGAACATGTACCATTCCAACACTTATTTGAACAACTTTACACTTTAACTGGATGGTTTTAAAACATTGACTTTGAACCATATTTTCACATTTTCACTTATCTCATGTTTTGGTTGGAGGGGGTTAATTGTAGCGTTAAAATGCATTAAATGCATTAATTTCCAAAATGGCCATACAGCTAATTAAAATTATTGCAGTGTATTATGGTCTCATGTTTATTTACTCCATATGCTTCCGTAAAATATTTACTAGAGAAGTTAGTCTTTAAATGCAGTGTGGAGTTGGTAAAACAATTCCCTGTATTTGAGATGTATGCTCTTTATTTTTCTTAGATATGGTGTTCTTGTACATATCTCATGTGTACACCTTGTTCAATTACAATTATCTAAATTTATGTAAAGTCTAAAACGTAAGATTTAACTGCTTCCCTCGTAGTTTTGTCCTTAGCTATATTTGCTATTACTGATTATTCGGATTTCGTTTGGTTTATGCATTTTAAACATTTTTTGAAACTATGGATTTCCTATGTTTGGGTTCTAGTGCTGCTGATGAGGAATTAATTTCCGAAATGGCCATACAGCTCATTAAAATTATTGCAGTTGGAGTTGGAGTTGGTGTTATGGTCTCATGTTCATTTACTCCATATCCATTCGTAAAATATCAAAGTAAATATATCTTTACAAAACATTATATGTTTGTAGGTTTCGGAATGAAACAACCTGTAGGACATGCAGATTTTTATCCAAACGGTGGGCACGACCAACCTGGATGTGACAAAGGAGTGATAGACAATGTTAGAATTGAAGGAGATTTGTACAATGGTATCTAAATAAGCTTTTATTCGTTTCACTTTCTACCATGCAATACTTCATTTTGTAAAAAAGAGTCCTTCGTCTCTCTTCTTTGCTCTACATTATATCGGTGGATACTCATTAAGGCCCCGCCATGAAATGGCGGCGCCCTATAGTAATCAGCCTCTCCGTCAATCCGTCCGTCTGTCCGTCCGTCAGCGTTTTCTATGTCGTACGATAACTCAAGAATGCCTTTACGGATTTTTATGATTTTTTTACTCAAAGTTGCACTTGACTGAAGGAAGCTCCCTTTCGTTTTTGAAGCAAATCTGAAAATGATTTTTGGGAAAAAAACTTCATTTTTATAGGAAAAAGAGCATATTTTGAGAATTAACTCTATGTCTTACGATAACTCAAGATTGCCTTCAGCACCCCTATTAAGCTGGGTAACGTTTAGGTACAGGTAATGTTCAAATATCAAAAAACGTACCTAAACATTACCCTGAACTGGGACAAAACGTTATCCAATGTTACTAAAAATCAGATATGTGTTTACATTTTTCTCAATCGGGCTAAACATTATCCAACTTCTTACCTAAACTGTTCGCCGAGAACTCAGCTTAATAGGGGTGTTCAGGGATTTTAATGATTTTGATACTCAAGGTTGAACTTTACCAAAGGAAGCTCCCTTTCATTTTTGTGGAAAATCTGAAAATGATTTTTGGGAAAAAACTTCTTTTTTTATATGAAAAAATGCATATTTTGAGAATTAGTTCTATGTCGTACGATAACTTAAGATTGCCTTTAGGGATTTATATGATTTTGATAGTCAAGGTTGTTCTTGACCAGAGGACGTTCCCTATAATTTTTGAGGAAAATCTGAAAACATTTTTGAGGGAAAACTTAGTTTTTATATGAAAAAAGTGCATATTTGAGAATTAGCTCTATGTCGTACATTAAATTAAGATTGCCTTCAGGGATTTATATGATTTTGATACACAAGGTTGGTCTTGACCAAAGGAAAATCTCCTTCGTTTTTGAGGAAAATCTGAAATTTTTTTATGAAAAACTTAGTTTTTATATGAAAAAGTGCGTATTTTTAGAATTTGCTGTACGTCGTACAGTAAATTAAAATTGCCTTCAGGGATTTATATGATTTTGATACTCAAGGTTGAACTTTACCAAAGGAAGCTCCCTTTCGTTTTTGAGGAAAATTTGAAAACAATTTTGGAGAAAAACTTAGTTTTATATGAAAAAGTGCATATTTTGAGAATTTGCTGTACGTCGTACAATAAATTAAAATTCCCATCAGGGAATTATATAATATACACAAGGTTGGTCCTGATCAAAGGAAGCTACCTTTTGTTTTTGAGGAAAATCTTATTTCCATGAAATTCCGCAGTAAGGTTTTTGGGACACACAAGCGGGCGGGGCCCTTTCTGACTTTGTCAGTATTCTAGTTCCATTTAATAAAGTCTGGCGCAAATTAATTATATCAAAAGCAATTCTAAAATAATATTACAACCTTTAGCAAACAATTTGTTGAACTTGAGATGAGAATGATTTGAATACAATTCGAATTTTTCGCTGCGCTTTCTTTCTACTTTTGGGCGCTTTTTTTCTACTTTTGGACTTTTTTAAAATCAAACTGACAGTTGAAAGAGATGATATTAAGGTATGTTCATAATAGATTTTTCTTAACAGGGTTGTAATCCTAACTTTCATTTTACAAATGATATTTGAATTCCAGCGCATTAGTTTATATTGTGCAATAGTTTTAATATCTTGTAACTATTTAATGTTGCTAACAGGAGGAAAAGAATATATTGCTTGTAACCATTTGAGATCATATGAATTCTTCACGGAGTCGATAACAAGTTCTTGCCCCTTTACTGGATACCACTGTAAAGACTATGACACATTTCAGGTAATTTGTAATGTACACTCAGACTTTAGCCTTTCAATTAATTTCCCTTAAGGTTTTTCTGAATATTGCCATATTGTTCCAGCTGATTTTGAAACATCCCAATTCAACAACAAACAAAAAAAATGATGATGATTTTCTGTACACTTATCGATATATCATTCCAAAGCTGTAAAAATTATTCAGATACACTTTGAACATTAACTTGAATGCTTTCTTTTGAATAGAAAAGCATTGACTGTGGTATTTGTGTACAAATATCATATTTTTGATAACAGAAAATATTTTGATATGATTTTTGACAGTGATTTTCGGATGTCAAAAATTGACTTACACTGTTTGTGTTTTAGTTTTGTGGCGTTCTTGTTCATATTTGTTTATTATACCCCGCTTTAGTACTTCATTCTGAGGAGATTTGGATTACTGCTTTCCCTATTACTTGATTATAAAGCTGCAGATGTTTTTACAGAAATTTACTGCTTTTATCAAAGTTCTAATCCCCCAAAAATACTGAGGCTTCATTCCGTGTATTGCATTGAGCGGATGTCCTTAAGGTACTGGAATTCTATAGTGATATTCTTGGTAATAACTACTTAGTTTTGACTAGCTTTGGGTGATGGCTTTCCATAATATTTTATTTTAATGCTGCTGATGAGAAGTAACTCCTTGAAACACGTGTACAGTATAACAAACCTTTGCATTTTACAAATGGCATGCTCTATTTAATGAATATCTCTTTTCATCCATAAATCGAATATGGGACACTAACTTTGATTTGTAACGTTGCAGAGCAGTGATGAGAAGAAAAAATTAAAATCAAATAATTTCACAATGTAGAGTACCGACAATGGCAACATAGAAAAAAAAACAAAGATACAAAAACATAACATGAGTGCGGCACAGAAAAAAATGAAGACACACACATTCAACGATGTACAACACGGACCCAATCAAAAAACCATGGGTGAGATCCTCGAGTTGCAACGGCAGAGTAAGAATGTTAGCTGTAGATAGACATTATAACAAATATTTATACTGTAGAGAAAGTTTGTAAGTTGGATCCGCAAACGAAAACCCATCTCAATACTTAAGCAGTAAATGTAGTGCCTATTGCAGCTTAATGTGATGTTATTACGTGTCTAATCACCAGATAAAACAACATAACTGCGTGGAAATAATACAATTTTTTTAGTAAATCGGGATCTAAAATGCTGAACGATGCTTTTTTAATACTTTACCTTTTAGAAAGGATTGTGCGCAGATTGTAGTGGAAACTCCTGTAGCCAAATGGGTCTGAATGCAGACAAACACCCCATTCCTTACGGGACTGTCAATGTTAAATATTACCTGGATACATCAGACCTGCGTCCTTTCTGTAGTAAGTAAAGATATTTGTGTTAGAAAATATAAAAATCTGACAAAATTATAATCTAAATAAGGTGACCTAGAGAGCAAAAACTATGATATAATAAAATTTCATCAATATTATTCATAAAAAAAATTCTACTATCGATTGTAGTGATAAAAGCCAGTGCAAACTGAAATTTCCATTTGCCCTTCTTGCGAAAAAAATAATTGCTTTTTAAAAGTCGTTTCGGGGCATTTCCACATATAATTTGTTACAATTGGAAATAATTTAAGGTTTGCTAGTTTGTTAGTATCTGCTTGTAATGATTTGATTAATTTAATTATTCAATTTGAATTTTGACTGCCTCGGTTTAGCATTAACGATAGAGTAAATTTTGACTGTATTTTTTCTTATAAACAGTTAAAAATTGACAATAAGGAAACTTACCAATCCTCAAATTATTTCAAAAATAATTTGAGAATCTGATTTGCAATATCTTTTTAGCATCATAAGAAGTATGCAAAATAAAAGTTAACTCTTGAGCATTTTTGTAGTGATCAACGACCGAAGTCCTTGTCTAACTGAAAAACTTCTGCATCAAGGGTTTAGATATCATAAACTTATAAAAACATTCTCTAAATTTTATTATAGATACGTTGACTTATTAAAGAAATTTGGTTTTACATGCAGGGCTCTTATACAACAGGGCATTTCACATCCAAACTTCTATGGGAATATCATTTACAAAGCGCATAAATTAAAAGATTGTCCTTCCAAACTTATTAATCCGTTGCATAAACTTATTCATAAAGGATATAAATACAGCATTGTTGTTAAATCTTTACTTTTGGTTTTTGTTGGCAAAGATATTGACCAACTCCTAAATGCTTTACACAGTAACTAAATTAAAACGATTATTTTGCATTACACAATATAATGTTCTTCTTCCATAATTGATGATCTTGTTATACGAAATCTATTTAGAAGTATTTCAATTGAAGTTTGATATGTAAGAATGTTTGATGTCATAGTCAACGGAAATTATGTCCTCGGCTAGCTGTCAGTAACTGCAAGCATTTGTAAGGACAGTACCCTTGTGTATTGACTTCATGTTTTATGTACTTCATTGTAAAAGTACACGTCTTGATAAGTTGGACTTTTTTCTAGCTTGATTTTTACTGTGAGTCTTTGTGTGTATTTATTTTTTAGCCATTTACCACACATAGGGGGAGGTTGGGATCTAAGAAAACGAGTTTAACCCCACAGCAATTTTGGTGCCTGTCCCAAGTCAGGAATATGTTGGTCATTGGCTTTTCCTTGTCTTCTTATAAAATTTTAGTTTCCTGATATTCAGGTTATTGGATGTGGTTTGATTCTATTGATTTATTTACATTTTTACTTTTTTGGGGCCATTTATGTCTTGCTATATGGTGTGAGGTTCCTCACTGTGTTGAAGACCGTACCGTGAACCCTATATGCTTTGTTTTGGGTAGTCTGAATCTGGAAATGGGATGTTGTTTCCTTGACATTTACCCCATTTCCTTTCTTTTTCATAATTACTTGAAATTTGCTCAGAAACCTATTTTTTGTTTTTCAGGCATTTATATCTATTAATTCCATATTAATAGATAAAGTTAAAAACTAAACGAATGAAACAGTATTTTCGTAATGAATTTCACAAGAATACAAAAAATATCTACACGAAACAATCACAAATTGAAAAAAAAATCATATTAATCCATTTACTTTGATCATATACATGTATGAATCGGTAAACATAAGAGTTTTTAACATAAACGTAACTTCGTGTAAAAGGGAATAAGACTTAAAGAAGAGAAGTTATTAAAGGTTGATAATTGTAGTAATAAGTTTCGAACAATTAGGAAACCTGTTATTTCTGACCAGATCAGAGTGTGTTTGTGTTGTTTAATTTTTTCCTAAAATAGGTCAACTGTTGGCTTATCATTCTTCTACCTTTTATCACTGCATTAAGATGCAGAATTAAGCAAGCCATATCTTTCCAATATTTCATACTTAAACTGCATGATAACATTTTAACATATAACTAGTTATTCTAATGCATCACGAACATTACATAGGCATAAACATATATAAAAGGAAAGATTGGCATTGTGTAACTTTCAATCAATATTTTTATTTATAAAAAATGATGGTTCTACTAATGTATATGAGGTTTTGACAATCTCTTCTGGAGTTTTTTAGTAAGGCCAGGATTTAGTGGTTTTATTGTTACAAACTGGACACGGCAGCAGAAAAACGGAGAACACTTCAAATTTTTTAACGTTTATAGCCTTATCCGGTGAACACAAATAATTTGTTGACTCAAGTAAGAAAGTGTGATATCAAAAAATTATAATTTTTGATTTTATGTTCGACAAGTAGATTTCTGCAAGAGTTACCAATAAAGAGGTATAAATCCAGGTAAGATGTTGATGATGGTGTATCAGTGGTTTCCTTAATTTTGAGTTTGATATAGAGTGTAATCCTTAAATTGATAGATGTCCTTGGTACTTGATTTGGCTTTCTATTTCGATATTTTCAGAAATGAGTATTCTTCTTTTTGGACTACTCTCGGATAATGGCTTTCCATATTATTTGATTTAAATGCTGCCGATGAGAGGTTACTCCTTGAAACACGTGTACAGCATTACAAAATTTACTGTTTTTTATGCAACGTCGGTATTTTTTGTACTTTGAGGAATATCTACATGACGGAAACTTTATCTTTTTTTCTGAAGTAGCTTTTATTATATTATAATAGCCTGGTTTCATATGAATAGAGGATTCAATTGGCTGAAAGTGGTATACAATTTGTTCTACAAGGCATTGCCTGCCGAAACACTTTACCTCCAAATTCGACAATTAAAAATTCCAGCATATTACCAAGACACCCCCCTCTTTGTACTTTTTGTAGGAATCAGTGTAATGTTTAGAGAATTGAGCTCTATGTTTGCCAAGCATCAAATATAAATATCTTATAGTAGGGTGCCAAAGGTCCAAAAAGATGTTTAGTTTTCGAGTTGGGTTAACGGAATCACACACGGCTAATTTGTGTTTTAAATGATAGAACAACTATTAAATTTCAAAGTTTCAGCTGTCTTAAAAAGGGTCTTTGGTCACGATTTCTCTAATTTCTCCTTTTAAGGGTACCTTATAACAGGGCTTCAGATAAGGTATCTTTAAAGTTATAGAAAATAGTAGACGGTGAATGAAAGGATATGGAGTAGATGGACATGAGACAAAGTCTCTACAAATACATGGTAAAATCATGCAAAGGAACAACGCTTTTATTGTTGTTCTTCATCTTGAAGTCACCATGAGGCCTTCAACAATGAGCTTTGCTCATACCTCATAGTAAGTTCAAGACGGCCCCTAACACCGGTTTGAGCGGAGTTCTTTGCTGGTTGTCGACCAACGCTACATCAATGTCTTTTTTGGTCATGGATGCGGGATTGTCAGCAAACATTAATTAAACTGGCAAAGTGCTCTTACAATCACTGTCATCCATTGCCCGACAAAGCACTAGTGTCTTAAGCTAGTGGACGATTACAACATATAGACAAACACGGGACACTCATCAAGTCTATTGTACGAAAACTTGGCATTATAAAATAGTGAGATGTGGGCACTTTAAACAGGTGGTAAGATTTCATTTCCAAATTACAAAAATAGATACCAAAATTTGAAAGTATGATAGTATATCCATATGAGAAATTCTCTCACGAACAAGTACACCATAACTGAAATATAAAGAGAGCATGCATCTCTCGCACGGGGAATCTTTTTACGGACTCCACACTGCAGGAGAGACAAACTCCAGTCGAAAATGGTGAATGAAAGGATATGGAGTAAATGCACATGAGAGAAAGTCTCTACATAATACATGGTAAAATCAAGCAAAGGAACAACGCTTTTATTGTTGTTCTTCATCTTGAAGTCACTATGAGGCCTTCAACAATGAGCTTTGCTCATAGTAAGCTCATAGCACACTCTTATACTCTAATATAAAACCTATTTATGGGAAAGTCCAGACCTGAAATATTTATTTGAATCACAGAATGCAAGTTATTAAGTCTCCCAAACGAAGTTTGTGGAGACGTAATGTTTTTACTCCGTTTCTTATTATCAAGTCGCCCAAAACGAAGTTTGGATTATTCTTCTTCTTCCGTTTTCTGCCTAAAGTTTCTCCAACCGGTTTCTCGTACAGTAGTGAACCAAACGTGATGAAACGTCATGGGATGATAGGTATCGATGTATAGATGGTCCATCTCTTCTTGGAATTTTCAAAATGGTCTGTAAAAAGGCGGAAAATCAAAGTGCTTAGAATTGGATGAAATTTTACAAGAAGGTTGCCTAAAATGTGTAGAATTGTACTCCGGCCTTCAAGACTTCAAAATGGTGACAGTTGCCATGGAAACGAAAAAAAAAAAGGCGGGAAAATCCAAAGTCCTCGGAATTTAATGAGATTTTACAGGAAGATTGTTTAAAATCTGTGGATCCCATCTTAAGTCTTTGAATTCTGATATGGGAGTTCGTTTGGGAGACTTATTGTGTTTGCATCCAAACACAATTAATACTATTTAAGTATCCCAAACGAAGTTTGTGGAGACTTATGGTTTTTGCTGTGTTTCTCCCAAACGAAGTTTGGGGAGACTTATTGTTTTTGCTGTGTTTCTTCTTCTTATTATTATTATCATTTTTTTTCTCTTCTTCTTCCGTTTTCCGCCAAAAGTTTGTCCCACCCGTTTCTCGAGGCCAGTGATCCAAGCTTTATGAAACTTCATAGGACGATAGATACCGATGCCTAGATGGTCTTTTTGGTCTTGGAATTTTCAAAATGTCGACCGATGGAAACGGCAAAAAGGCGGGAAAATCAAAGTGCTCAGAATTGGATGAAATTTTACAGGTAGGTTGTTCTAACATGTGTAGAATTGGGTTCCGGTCTCCAAGACTTCAAAATGGCGACCGGTGCCATGGAAATGGTAAAAAAGGCGGGAAAATCAAAGTGCTCAGATTTGGATGAAATTTTGCAAGAAAGTTGCCTAACATGTGTAGAATTGACTTCTGGTCTCCAAGACTTCAAAATAGCAACCATTGCCATGGAAATGTCAAAAAAGCGGGAAAATCAAAGTGCTAAGAATTGGATGAAATTTTACAGGAAGATTGCCTAACATGTGTAGAATTGACTTCAGGTGTCCAAGACTTCAAAATTGCGACTGTTGCCATAGAAATGGTAAAAAGGCGGGAAAATCCAAAGTGCTCAGAATTAGATGAAATTTTACAAGAACATGGCAAAACATTTGTAGAATAGACCATTTGCCAATTCAAGCGGAATTCCCGAATTTGACCTCGCGATTTACAAAGTTGGGCAAAGGGAAGCAACTCTAGACCGGACAAACACGGGTAGTTTCCAACGTAAACTAACCAAAATGTAAAAATTATTTTCTCTTGACCTGCATGGATTCCAAGCTTCACCTTTGGTGAGATTTATCAAAATAATATATCCTTTAATGTGCCTGTTTGTTTTTTTTTTTATATCCCAATAGATCTC
This sequence comes from Modiolus philippinarum, assembly GCA_002080025.1. NCBI lineage: Eukaryota > Metazoa > Mollusca > Bivalvia > Mytilida > Modiolidae > Modiolus > Modiolus philippinarum. Next base: position 87,879 of record MJUU01066851.1, read on the forward strand.
ATGAGCCAGAATGCTGATTTATAAGGGTTTCTTCGGGAAATGTGACAACCTGTCCGGTGTCACGTGACGTTGATTGAGTAAAAATTTTAAAGAACGGAACCAAAGTCGGTAATTGGCAAATCACTTATTGACTTCTGGTCACCAAGACTTCAAATTGGTGACTGTTGCCATGGACACATAAAAAGGGCGGGAAAATCAAAAGTGCTCAGAAATGAATGAAATTTGATAGGAAGGTATCTCATCTAAAGCCTTTAATTTCTGATTTGGGAGTTCGTTTGGGAGACTTGTGTTTGCATCCAAACACAATTAATACTAGTTATTCTTATTATTATTAAGTCACCCAAACGAAGTTTGGTGACTTATTGTTTTTACTCTGTTTCTTACTATTCTTATTATTATTCCTCATCTTCTAGTGCGAGTTTTGTCCACTCCTTTTTCTCAAAGATGGTTAGTCCAATCTTAGGGAAACTTGGCACCATAGTAGATACCAGCCCCAAGATGTACAAAAAGGTCTTGGAATTTCAAAAGTGACCACCGTTATTGGTCACTTTGAACTTTGACCTCAAACCTTGTGATTGGAATATCTCGAAAACGGTAAAAGATAGCTGATAAAAATGTATGACAAAAATGTTTATTAGGTCATGACGGAACTTAGTTACATTTGGACTGAAACTCTATGATGAGCCGTTCATGAGTTATGCACCTTGAAAATTTCATCATATCGTTAAACATGTTTTTCTTTAAAACGGTAAGAGATAGAAACCTCGGACCTTTTCCATTCAACTCAAGTGATATGTGTTAAATTTGAAAATGCTAAGGTTAAAGGTCATTGGTCACTTTGAACTTTGACCCTAGACCTTGTCATTGGATTAACTCATAAACTGTTATAGATAGCTGATAACATGTAATTGCAGAAATGTGTGTCTTGGTAAGATCTACATTTCTCACATTGGGTTAAAAATCATTAGACCAACTGTTTTGGGCCTATGGACCAAAAACTTATTTTGGTGTCCGGGATTTTTTTGCTTTTAGCTCAAATACCATTGAAGATACAAAAAGACATTCAACATACAAAATGTTCAGGAAGACAGGATGTTAACAAATGAGGTAATTGTCAAAGGTCAAGGTAACACCCCAAAGCTTAGTTTCATGTTCAAGTTTCAATAAATACACATCTTAAGCTTGGAATGTTGGTTTCATCGATGAATCAATAATGAAAACATGATGACGCAATCAAGAAATATTTTGACCTGTGAATCAAAGCACTACTAGCACTGATAGAAGAAAACATATTAAGCTTAAGACAGAGAAAAAAAAATATAGCATTATAACAATTATTGGTGATAAATTTACAACACAGCATTTTTCCAAAGAGCAATCGAGTATGGGTGACTTGTGTTTGCAAGCAAACATATCATCACTTGTTATTAATCTTATTCTTTTTCTTCCGTCTTTCGCCTCAAGATTGTCCACTCGATTTCTCGGACACAATTGATCCAAACTTCATGAAACTTGACAGGGTCATAGAATCTGATGCCTAGATGGTCTTTTTGGTTTTGGAATTTTCAAAATGTCGACCGGTGCCATAGAAATGGTAAAAAAGGCGGGAAAATCAAAGTGCCCAGAATTGGATGAAATTTTACAGGAAGGTTGCCTAACATGTGTAGAACTGACTTCTGGTCTCCAAGACTTCATTATGGCAACCGGTGCCATGGAAATGGTAAAAAGGCGGGAAAATCAAAGTGCTAAGAATTGGATGAGATTTTACAGGAAGGTTGCCTTATATGTGTAGAATTGACTTCTGGTCTCCAAGACTTCAAAATAGCGACTGGTGCCATGGAAATGGTAAAAAAGGCGGGAAAATCAAAGTGCTCAGAATGGATGAATTTTACAGGAAGGTTGTCTTACATGTGAAGAATATGTTTCTGGTCTCCAAGACTTCAAAATGGCGACGGTTGCCATGGAAATGGTAAAAAAGGCGGGAAAATCAAAGTGCTCAGAATGGATGAAATTTTACAGGAAGGTTGTCTAGCATGCGTAGAATGGGTTTCTGGTCTCCAAGACTTCAAAATTGCGACGGTTGGCATGGAAACGGACAAAAAGAAGGGAAAATCAAAATACCCGGAATTGGATGACATTTTACAGGAATATTGTTTAACATATGTAGAATGGGTTTCTTGTCTCCAAGACTTCAAAATGGCGACGGTTGCCATGGAAACGGACAAAAAGGTGGAAAAATCAAAGTGTACAGAATTGGATGAAATTTTCAAGATAATCTATATAAAATGTGCCCGTCCCATCTGAAGCATTGATTTCCGAAATGGGAGTTCGTTTGGGAGACTTCTTGTGTTTGCATCCAAACACAAATGATACTAGTTATCATTATTATTATTTCCGCATCGGATTTTGTCCGGGCCATATCTTAGAGACCGCTCAACTGATCTTGATGAAACTTGGCAGGAACATGGATACTAGTGTCGAGTTGTGCGGCGCAGATTATGAACATCGGAAATGCTATGGTTGCCATAGAAACGGCAAAAAAAGCGGGAAAATGGACAAAATTTTGGGACATTTTATTCAGGGCAGATCTCAGAGACTAGCATCAGATCTGAATGAAACTTAGCAGGAACATAGATACCAATGTCTTGTTGTGCAGAAAAATTTATGGATTTTCAAAATGGCACCGTTGCCATGGAAACGCCAAAAAGGCGGGAAATCGACAAAAGCTGTTTGACAATTTGTACAGGGCAGATCTCTGTGACCATGCATCAGATCTGAATGAAACTTAGCAGGAACATAGATGCCAATGTCGAGTTGAGCAGGACGGTCTATAGATTTTCAAAATGGCACTGTTGCCATGGAAACTGCAAAAAGGCGGGAAATCGACAAAAGCTGTTTGACAATTTGTCAGGGGCATATCTCGATGACCACGCATGTGATATGAATGAAACTTAGCAGGACCTTAGATACCAATGTCTAGTTGTGCAAGGTGTGTTGTTTTTTTTCAAAATGGCACCGTTGCCACGGAAATGGCAAAAAGGCGGGAAAATTAAAAAGTGCTCAGAATTACATGAAAACTTACAGAAAGGTAGTATAGCAACCAGGGAATTCGTTTTTAGTCTAAAAAATTTCAAAATGGTGACCGTTGCCATGAAATGATCAAGTTCAAATACGGAACTCACAGATTCTTCCGACATTTAAAAATAGACTAACGTCTAATGTATACAGGCCCCAGAGTACTATAGAGGGGCTGCGAGAAAACTTAATATATTCCACACAAGATTAAGGCATCAATGTAGCAATTTAAAAAGCTGATTTATATAGAGTAATTTTAGTATATGACCCTTCATTCCATTGTGGAGCACCATATGAAGATGCAATTCACTTTTTTCTTGAATTTTAAAAAATGGAAAACAGGAAACACCTACAATGGCTGAAAATTATAATACATGCAACAATTTGCAAGGGAACTACACAAGGAAAACACGTATAAGACAAAAGACAAACGTAGACACAATAGGAACTCCAAATGTCCAAATTATCAAATTCAAAGAAATGTTCTGTTTTCAGACTTAAGAAATATTTATCTAAATATCGAACCCATATTATTCGGCAATGACAACTTGAATTTTCGCATGAATTCAAAATTTTTTGAGAAGGTAAGAAATTTCATAAACCAAACAAAACGATTTGAGACTGGTCAATAGAATCTACATTCTTTTCTTTTTTTTTTCATTTTCCCTCTTTTGTTTATTTTTTATTTCCACTCTCATTTACATTTCCGTCTATTTATTAAATTGATATCTTTATATTGTCTGTTACTATGCTATGTATATATATATATTGTATCGATAACGAGAGGACAGTTGCTAAGTTGGTACAACTTTTTGTCCAATCCATTTGCCATTTTTTGCTATAAAATAGTATTAAAGTAAAGTAATGGCAAAAAGGCGGGAAAATTAAAAGTGCTCAGAATGGCATGAAAAGTTAGAGAAAGGTTATATAGCAACCAGGAAAATTTGTTTTAGTTTAAAAGAATTTCAAAATGGCGGCCGTTACAATGGAAATGGCAAAAAGGCGGGAAAATTAGAAATGCTCAGAATTGCATGAAAACTTACAGAAAGGTTGTATTGCAACCAGGGAATTTATCTTTAGTCTAAAAAAAATCAAAATGGTGACCGTTGCCATGGAAACACCAAGAAGGCAGAAAAATTAAAAGTTTTCAGACTTTACAAAAAGGTTGTATAGCTTATTAGGAGTTGGTTTCTGGCGAAAATTTTCAAAAGGACGGCCATTGCCATGACAACTGCGAAAAGGGCGGGAAACTCTGAGTGCTCAGAAATGAAAGAAGTTGAAGGGAGTCCGCAGTTCTGAAGTCTGAAGTGGGAGTTCGTTTGGGAGACTTTTGTATCAGCATCCTGATACAATTATAAATATTTTTTGACTGGTTTTTGTAAGTTATCGGTATTAATGTCGGAGAAAATTTGAGTCACAATTAACGATTTTTTCATTGAATGCAAAATAACTATGCTTTATTTCTGAAAAATGCCAACTTAAACGAAAATACAGGCCCAAGTCTAGTTAAATAGCGGGAAATAAGTGACAATTTCACGTGGCTTGCGCACTTTTCCACATCAATTAAAATTATATAATAGAGTTTTGTTCTAATGGGAACGGTCTTACTAAGTTTAATGTCAGTGTGTGTGTTTTTTGGGGGGAAATTGAATTGACCAATAACAAAATTACGATTTATTTCGCCTAAACTTAGTTTATTTTTAGAGATTAGACTTAAAATAAAGTTCAAGCTTTCCTTTAAAGAATAGTCTTATAAAAGTCAGAAATATGCAGTTCTTTATATTCGAAAGAACCCCTCATATCACGGAGGTACAAATATATAAAAAGATGGGCATTTAAAACAAAATGCCAACTTTGAAACTTGTTGAATAAAGACAAAAGACAAATCATTTTAAAAAGTAAAACAGAGGAACTATCCCAATAAAATTAACAAGAATTTTCAAATTTCGTTGCAGTTGTATCTGTAAAATGAAGCTAAATTTATAATCCATCAAAATTTTCAAAATTTAAGGAGCTGACCTTTGACCCCATCAAAATAAAATGTGACCACAGCCAATAACTACGACATCGTCATTTCGATGCGCTATGGTATCCTCTTTCCAAATATGTATAATACAGGTGTGTGTTATTCCGTTAACATAAAATCAGAAAAATCGTTTCCTGGGCGCCCTACCATTATCCGCTACAGTACAAAACGATTCCGGACTTTAATTTATCAGGTGTAATAATGATGAAGAGTGTAGAACAAGCAAATGTTTAAACACTGTTTCAATAGTTGCTGCAGTTCTGTTGAAAATACATATTTAACAAATCCTTGGAGTATTTGAATATATTTATTTCTTAGATCATCTTTGAATAAAGTAAGTAACGCGTTTTCACAGGATACCATTATCATATAAAAGTGGTTCTTGGTAATCCAAGGGGTGCACAAGAATGGAGGGGTAAAATGTATGCCACAGTACACGGGACAAAAGGTCAAATATCAGATGCAGCTCTAGTAGACAGGTATATTATATAATCGATGTTGATTAGACATATATTTCAATATTTTACTATGCTGTGTTTAAAACCTGATGTCATATTTAATTTATTCTGTACATATTTTCATAGAAGCACATCTTGTATTATGTGAGGTTGTGTTGCCTTACAAAAATATGTACACGACCAAACAGTTACATCATTATCAAATTTTAAAAGTTCCCATGAGCACATTAGTACCTGTCCAATTGATATAAAATGCATGTGTTCATCACTTCATAGTTTTGTGATATTAAATGGATATATCAGTCTGGAGAATATTTATCTGTATTTGCTTATTACCAAACTTCAAATTATTTAGCGGGATTAAAAAAGATAAAAAAAACTCATTTTTCTCGCCAAAATACGATTTCCGGACACGCTTTGAATTATAGATGTATAAACTAATCTAGTATTAAATCGCTGTAAAATCTAGAATTCTGTTCTTTCAAAAATAAGAAAACAAACATAGCTTAAGCTTTTGTATTTTTATTGTGGGTTTTTTCTTGTGCAGTTCCTATTTACTTTCTGGCATGTGGCTATGTTTTTCGGCCATTGTAGGTGTTTCCTGTTATCTTTTTTATTCCATAGCTTAAGTTTGCATATCTAACCGGACTTTGTTTTTTGTAGCAATATGTACTTTACACCAGGAAAGACCTATAGCTTCATGCTACACGCACCACATGATGTTGGTACGGTTTCCGATGTTGTAATACATTGGCATCATTCTTCTTCCATTGTCAACCCATTTCAGTGGAATCCATTTGGTTTGAGACATCCAACATTGTTCTTCAGTAAAGTAATGATTGACCAAGGTTCCTCACAGTAAGTTTTTATAACTCATTATGTGATACCCTAAGTCGTGTTTTCGTTTATTCGTTCTTTCTTTCTCTTTATTCGTCTGTCCATTTATCTGCCCAACAAACTTGCCTAACAATAACTTGAAATCTAAATCAAAGTTTGCATGTAATTTTTTTTACGATGAAATATTTGATTTTTTAGTTAAGTGGTTCTTGAACTAAAAAATTTCCAACCACATGGTTGAGTATCATATTCCATCATTATTCGTTGGTATAAAATATGTAACTGATGCAGTTTAGAAACCCCTGGTGGTTTTTTTTATTTGCTAGATTGATTAACTAATTCATGGCTCCAGCAGATAAATATGTATTTTTATAAAAAAAAAAAAACAAAACAAAACAAACACACCAATGGTATGTGATTAATAAATTGTATGTAAATGATATTTCAAAAGGAATGATCAAAATTTTGATATATGAATAAAAAAATGATACCCGGTAAACAGATTTATTGCAATCGATAACCTAAGTCAATCAGCCAAGAAAAAAAAAAAGAGGCTCAGAGACTGAGCCTGTATCGCTCACCTGACGAATTGCTTCTACGCATGTCCAAAAATGATGTTTATTACCAATGGGGTCTTATGTTTAGCTATGCTCTCCATTGGCACCCGTGTTTTTTCTGATCCTAATAAAATGAGTAATTTTTGCAAAGTTTAGTTAAATTTGCTTGAATAGTTTCAGAGAAGATAATGAAAAGGATAGTTTTTTCATACCGGGCTCCAATGTTAAGCTATGTTTTGCACTGGAGGCAATTTTTATTATCGGATCTAAATGAAATCAGCAATTTTTGTAAAGTACCTTTAGTACATCATTCCTGTAAAGTTTGCTTGAATTTGTTTCAGTGGTTTCAGAGGAGAAGATTAAAATGTGATTTTCCCCATAGGGTCCAATATTAAACTATGTTATGTGCTGACCGCCATGTTTTCTATCGGATTGTAACGAAATGAGCAATCTTTGTTAAAGACCTTCCATACATCATTACTGTTAAGTTTGGTAAAATTTGCTTCAGCGGTTTCACAGGAAAAGATGAAAATGTGATTTTCCTCACAAGTCCAATTTAAACCTAAATTCAGCGCTGGCGGCCATGTCTTTTGTTAGATCGGAACAAAATTAACAATTTCCAGTAAAGGACCTTTAGTATATGTAAAATTTGGTTGAATTTGCTTCAGTGGTTTCAGAGGAGAAGATGAAAATGTGATTTTCCAATAGGGTCCAATGTTAAACTATGTTCCGTGCTGGCGGCCAAGTTTTTTATCGGATTGGAACGCAGTGAGCAAACTTTGTTAAGGACTTTTAGTACATCATTCCTGTAAAGTTTGGTTGAATTTGTTTCAGCCGTTTCAGAGGAGTAGATAAAAACGTTATTTTTCCCATAGGGTCCAATGTTAAACCTAAGTTCTGCGCTGGTCGCCATGCTTTTGTCGGATGGAAATGAAATTGGCAATCTTTGTTAAGGACCTTTAATACATCATTCCTGTAAAGTTTGGTTGAATTTGCTTCAGTGGTTTCAGAGGAGATGAAAATGTGATTTTTCCCATAGGATCTAGTGTTAAGCCTAGGTTAAGAGCTGGCGGCCATGTTTTTGTCGGATTGGAATGAAATGCGCAATCTTTGTTAATGACCTGTAGTATATCATTCCTGTAAAGTTTGGTTGAATTTGCTTTAGTGGTTTCGGAGGAGAAGATGAAAATGTGAAAAGATAACGGACGACGGACGGACGGACGCCAAGTGATGGAAAAAGCTCACACTGACCCTTCGGGTCAGGTGAGCTAAAAAAAAGATCCTGGTCGCTGAATTTTGATGGGATTAATAGGAAGTACTGTTACCGATGATTGTTTGGTGAATATAAGTAAATATTACAGACAATTGATCATTATTTGGTACGATTCGCACGAGTTTGTTCTACTCTTGATGATTTCAATGAACGTAACCGGTTTTGTAATAGATATGAACATGTTATGGGGGGGGGGGGGGGCAAGGGTATTAACTGTTATTGTGTTATAGGGTAAAATTGATTCTCCGTTAGCTGTTATTGCAAAATATAATGTTGTGTAAGCTGTTACTGGGTAGTTCTGTGTTAGCTGTTATGATGAAAATTCAGTTCACTGTTAGCTGTTATTGAACACTTCAGTTTGGTGTTATTACAAAGAAATACCCAAAATACTTTCGCGCCTCTCTCCGCTCGGCGAATTTTCCTTTCACTTCTTAGTTGGAATTCCTTTTCAAATCCCCCCTACTGCATAATTATTTAGCTGTTGCCTACAACTGTATAAGTTGTTAGTTTATATTTTGACTATTAAGTCGATTTTGTAATTCAACTTTTTATTTGCTGTGGTCAATTTTGACCAGCTTTTTCTTTATCGTTCAATTTGAAATAAATTGATTAATTGATTACTTAGAGTTTAACGTCCAGTGAGCAATATTTTAGCTTTATCAGGACAAGAATAAGTTAATCAATTCGAAAGAAAAATATAAGTAAGAGAAGAAAGAATGAAAGGGACATCCGGGACAACAAGTTTTGATTGCCACTGGAAAAGGAGACAATTAGGTAGGAGCAGGAAAATTAGCCTTCTATACGAGTCCTACCGACTATGCTGTCTTTAGACAATATAGAAGGGGTCTTTATACTGCATGGAGTGTTGCCTTTCTCCACACAGTTGTTTGGCTACAGTGGATTGCTGTCAGGCTTTCTGTATTATGACCTGACTACCCCGCATAGACAGAGCATTCCCCTATCCACCAACTGGGGACGCGCCCGACAGCCGGAGCCCCTGAAAACCGATTCAGGTACCTGGGATTTGAAATAAAATAGACTCCGATCACAACATAAATTTTATAACCTCAAGACTTGACACATTTTTCTTAGAATTTTATATACTTGTTGCCCTTTTTAATATCATATAGTTTAACGGTGTTTTTGGACTTTTTAGCTCGAATTCCAAGTTAGGATTAGCTTAATTAAGCAAAATAAAGACGAAGAAGTCATACAGTTGTAGACAGTAGCTATATGATTACGCTGAAAAAAACCCAAGTCAAATACTGAACTATATAGAAATCGGAATAGAATTGGCAAATTAGTCGAATGAATAATACTTCATCTCTACGACAAGAGTTGAAATTGAAAACACTCATACAAGAAGTGAAGTTGAACACAAATTGCTACATGATTAGAAAAAAAAATTGAACAATGAAAATTCACACATACTTATTTTATAAAGTTGGTCGAATCTTCGATCCTTGACAACTGAAAAACATGTTGATAAAACACAAAGCAGTAAGACAATGTAATGCATATCCAACTGCGCATTTCATTCTTAGCACATTGGCGGATCCAGAAGGGGGTTCTGGGGGTTGGAACCCCCTTTTTGGTGTCGCCTGCTGTAAGCAGAGTCGACACACAGGGATTACTATCCGTCGTCTTGCCTCGTCTGTCGTACTGCGTCGTCCTGTGTCGTCCGTCGGTTTTTTAATCCCCAACTCCTTCAAAACTACAAGTCTGATTCCAACCAAACTTTCAGGATAAGTTGTTTAATTGGTCTAATGTGCACCTGATACTTAAAATTTTGATTTTACAGAATTTAGAGATTAATTGAGCCAAAATAGCTTATTTGCTAGTTCCTTCTTTTAATCCACAACTCCTCCAGAACTAAGTCATTTTTCAACCACACTTGCAGGATATGTTGTTCTCCTGATCTAGTTGTGCACCAGATACTTAGAATTTTGACTTTACAGATTTTAGAGGTTCACGGAGCCAAAATAACTCATTTGTGAATTTGGTCTGTTTATCCGCCATTCCATCACAACTAGAAGTCAGACTCCGACCAAATTTGCAGGATATGTTGTTCACCTGATATAATTGTGCAGCTGATATTTAAAATTTTGATTTTACTGATTTTAGGGGTTTACTGAGCCAAAATAGCTCCTTTTTTTAATCTATTTGTTAATCTTTAACTCCTTCAAAACTGTAAGTCATATTCCAACCAAACTTGCAGGATGTGTTGTTCACCTGATAATATTGTGCACCTGATACTTAAAATTTTTATTTTACAGATTTTAGAGGTTCACTGAGCCAAAATAGCACAAATGTTAATTTGGTTTGTTTATCTGCAAGACCTTAAAAATTATAATTCATATATATTCTAAACAAATTTGCAGGATATGTTTTTTCTTCTGAGCTAGACATGCATCTGATACTTAAAATGTTAATTTTACAGATTTTAGAGATTAACTGAGCCAAAAATGGCTCTTCTGTAGTGCAGGCGACACAAGTGTTCCATGGAACACCCATCAATTTTTCTGGACAATGATGTATTTTTTTAATGAATATCCTGATGTTTTATCAAGAAATACCCCCAAGATATTTCCTTTCATCTCCATTTGGAAAACCCCTTTTCTAATTGGCTGAATCCGCGCCTGTAGCAACACTAAGACAATACTTCTTGTTGCATTTGAGCTAGTCAGTTCTGAGATAGGACCCAATGATTTTATTCACGAAAAAAATTAGACTTCATGCGAGCTGTTACTACTAGAGCGGGTAGAACTGTAAAAGTGTCTGAAAAATTCAACTAGCCTAATCCGAGTATAAAAAAATATAGGGCTATTGTATTTTTCGCCTTATACAGTGATAATGAGCATCATATAAAGCACTTTTTTTTATAATGAAGTCAGTGAGCATGTTTATGATGAACAATGATGGTCTATGAATGTATATCTTCTGCACAAGAAAGTTTTATTGAATAAGATGACTGTTATCCAAGTTTTATATTTATATGTTAGCTGTTATTGACTTGATATACACTGTTAGCTGTTATCACTTATTTGAATTATCTGTTATCTGTTATTGGAAAAATCAATTTCCTGTTAGGCTGTTATGGGACCCCCCCCCCCCTCTGTTATATCTAAATATGGCGTTACTCGTAAACAGCTTATTACAATGGGCATTTCTAGTCCTCAATTTTACGGAAATGTTGTTAAAAATGCCATAAAATGCCAGAAATTGATTAAAAATCTAGTAAAGCTGGGTCGTAACTTACATTCTTTACGTAATAGGGGATATCGGCAAGATATTGTGCTTTCATCTGTTAAATTAGCTTTGAGACCTAGTGACCTGAAAATTTTGCACACATACTGGCCTCTCAGCGATACTGCCGATATCTGCTGAAATTTATGATGACTCTTGACCAAACCCTTCGGGAAGTTTTGAGTTTGAATTTTCTTCCGTAGTGCGACAGTGTTCTACCAGCAGGCTAGGCTCCTTGAGCTAGCCGACAATTTAGCGGCGAGCACCCCTTGACCCATCTTTCAAAGTTACATATTGTCTTTTTTTCTCTCCTTTCAAGATTGTGGTCATGGAGTTAGTAGTCTACCTGTATTGGGTTTTTGTGTCGCCTGCACCTAGTGCAATATCGACACATAGGGATCACTATCCGTCGTCTTGCGTCCGTCCGTCTGTCTGTGTGTCTGTCCGTCTGTCTGTCTGTCTGTCTGTATGGCTCCAAAATTTTTACATTATCTGCATCTCCTCCTAAACGGCTTGGTACTTTCCAACTAAACTTGCAGGAATGCTTCAGTATATATTGTAGATGTGCACCATGTATTTTTTGTTCTTTATTTATGTTTTTCAAGATTTTTAAGCTATTTTTCGACTTTGTCATTTTAGCTTATTGGCATTATAGGGTATACCTCCATTATCTGCAACTCCTCCTAGACTGCTTGGTACTTCGCAACCAAACTTGCAAGAATGCTTCAATATATATTGCAGATGTGCACCATGCATTTTGTTTTTCATTTATTATTACTTTTTTCAGATTTTCTAGCTATCTTTGGACTTTGTCATTTTAGCTTATTTGGGTCATAGGGTATACCTTCATTATCCGCAACTCCTCCTAGACCACTTGGTACTTTCCAACCAAACTTGCAGGAATGCTTCAATATATATTGTAGATTTGCACGATGCATTTAATTTATCATTAATTATGATTTTTTTCTGATTATCATTGGACTTGTCATTGTAAAACAAAACAGGAATTCTTTATATATATATATATATATATAGTGCAGGCGACACATGTGTTCCGCGGAACACCCATGCATTTTATTCGTATGTTTTTATACTATAGGGAAACGGGACAGATTAAGGGGAGGTTTAGGTACCCATAGACCGGTTTAACCCTACCGCTGGCTTTTTGCTAGTGCCGGTACTAAGTCCGGCTGTCCCGAGTTCCTATCGTTGTCTACGTTTGTCTTTTGTCTTATACGTTTTTTTCTTGTGTAGTTCCCTTGCAAATTGTTTCATGTAATTAAATTTTAGCCATTGTATGTGTTTCCTGTTATCCATTTTTTTAATATTGGTTAGTAATAGACCTTAACTACAGTCGCAGAATGATTAAATGCAAGGCAGGTTACAAAATTTTCTATGAATTATGTAGTACTTACCACGGTTGTTAATTTGATTAACAAATAAAGGGATATTGAGTAAATGTACATGGGACGAAATCCCTATAAATATATGTTAAGATTAAGCAAATGAAACAACTCTATATTGTTGTTCTTCATATTGAAGTCACCATGAGGCCTTCAACACAGAGCAAACACTCCTACCTCATAGCAAGTTCCAGATGGCCCCTAGCACCGGTTTGAGCGGAATTCACTTGCTAAATGTTGAACAACGGTACATCCGTGTATCCCCTTTGTCATTGATGCGGCGTCAATAAGCATAACATATCGGGCAAAGTACTCTTAAAAACACTTTTATCCGTTGCCCGACAAAGGGACCAATCTCAATACAACATATAAACGACCACAGAGCACTGACCCAATAGATTTTAAGAAAACTTAGCAAGTAAAATCGGGAGATATTGGCAATATATATAAAGATGGCCAGAAAAATAGTTTAATTCTTACGAAACAAGAAAGCCAAATGTGGAATTTTGATAGTGCATTCATATGAGAATTCTCACATGAACAAGTACACCAAAATTGACAAAATAAAGAGAGCATACATCTCAAGCACAGGGATTTTTTTACGGACTCCACACTGCGCAATAGACAAACACCACCGTAAAAGAACCAATACAGGGATATGGAGTAAATGTACATTGGACAAAATCCCTATAAACACATGGCAAGATTAAGCAAATGGAACAACGCTTTTATTGTTGTTCTTCATCTTGAAGTCACCATGAGGCCTTCAACAAAGAGCAAACACTCCTACCTCATAGCAAATTCCAGATGGCCCCTAGCACCGGTTTGAGCGGAATTCACAGGCTAAATGTTGAACAAAGGTTGAACAAAGGTACATCCATGTATCCCCCTTGTCATGGATTCGGGGTCGTCAACAAGCTTATCATATCGGACGAAGTCCTCTTACAAACACTTTTATCCGTTGCCCGACAAAGGGACCAATCGACAATACAACATATTAAAGATCACAGGGCACTCGAGTTGATTGTATGAAAACTTGGCAAGTAAAATCGGGAGATATGGGCAATATATATACAGATGGCCAGAAAAATAGTTATTTTTTACAAAGCAAGAATGCCAAAATCTCATTGTAACATAATGTGTAGTTGTAAAGAAATTGGCCCTAAACCAAAAAATCAACAAGTCAGTCGAGCGTTAAATGTAGGCCAAAGTCACCAACTGTTCAAGAACTGAGTTTTTCACAACGAGATCAATCATTGCATGAACCATTATGGTGTCTGACACCTCATGCATGGTGATGAGCCAAATTTTGGACCGGCAAAATTTTTGTAGGACTGACAGAAAAACTGAACTTGCCAGTCCCATGATCGGAAGACCAAAACGACTTTTCGCGAACTCTTGTGTCATGCTATGTAGTTCTTGAGAAAGGGACTTAATAAACAAAATTCAACAGAAGTCACTCAATACGGGACTTTTAATCGTGTTCAAACCAGAAAAATTCTATTACTATATGAATATCAATACATTGAGAGGAAACACTTATCAATTACACGAGAGTTCCTATCTCGAAAGTCCTGTATTGTAAAATCAGGTCTAAGTAGCACGTAACTGTAAGATATTTTGATTGTACTCATCACGGTGATTAATTTGATGCACCATCATATCATGATAAGTAACGGACTTAAACGCAAAATTTAACAAAAGCGTAAAATATAGGTCAAACACACTTTAATGTCAATTATATGGGTTATACTCATCAAGGTGATTATTTTGATGGAATATCATTGTGGTATATTGTGTACTTGTTAAGAAATGGACTTAAACGCAATATTTTACAAAAGTTACTCAAACGATAAAGATAGGTCAAAGCCACTTGATTGTCAATTGGGTTTACTCATAAACGCAATTAATTTCGTTAAACATCATTGTGCAATTGATGTGTAGTTGTTGAGAAATGGACTTAAAAACAAAATCTAACAAACGTCACTCAAGAGTAAAATGTAGGTTATGGATCCCTAATTATTGGTGAATCTGGTAGTACCAATCCAGGTGCACGCACTGATGAAAAATTATTGAAATATTGCATTAAGCTAGAAATATATGGACCTAAACGCAAAACTTAACATGGCCACGAACGGACTTATGGATGTACATTGTATACAAGGAATCTATATGCCCCTTAAATGGACCTAAACGCCAAACTTAACATGGCCAAGAACGGACTTATGAGTGTATGCAAGGAATCTATATGCCCCTGCTACATTCAAGGCGGAGCAAAAGAATTGGTATGGTAAATATAATACAAATAATTATGTCTTTAAATAGTATGCTCAAGAAGAATAACTGATTTCAATAAATGTCATTTATGTTTACAGCTCAACATTTTGCACATCTGGAGCAGAGGCAACCATACAATCTGATTCCGTAGTAAGACTCACAAGGAAATGTTAAATACCCCCAGCTATACAGCAAGAAGGGATAATAAAATCATGCACAGCAATTGTGTCGACATATTGTTTTTGTTTCATTGAAACCCATGTTGCCCAAGAAGTTGTGGAGATCTATATTATTGTTATTGTTTCTTTTAAATGTG
>MJUU01066853.1:8001-23077 GCA_002080025.1 Modiolus philippinarum
TTCGGTAGACGAGATGTCTAAAAGCTGGTCGAGAACAATTAACATAAGAAAAGCCTAAATAAATTAAGGTAATATGTTTTGTTTTGCACGAAAGAGATACGCATTGGTTTTAAAACACATAATCTAAAATTTATAATTTACAAAATTCCCAATGGTCTTGGTATTCGGCCAGTCCCGAAGTACTGGACTACTTGGATGCCGAATACCATCGGAGACTATAACTGTCAATCAACAGAGGTATCAACCGAGTGATGATATTTAACAAAACACCAAAGTTGCCTTACATTTAGTTTCTGTATATGGCCACTGAGTTTCCTTTAGGACAGATCAAATTAAACATTTGGAAGATATATCAAAGTATCAACAACGATAAGAAAATGAAACTTACACTCATTGATATTTTGACAAATATCTTGCATTGCAAATCCGTAAATTTTTCAGAGTTATCTAGTTGTCTTGAGGTCTGGACACTTAAACGTGAAATGTCGTCATTTAAATTATTATGATGTTGAATAATAATATATACATATTATTAATTTTCATTTGTTAATTTTGGGAGATTGGTTTTCCAAAAAGATTCCACAAAACATTAAGAAACCAATTATTATGTTATCGATGATGATGCCTGAACTTGTTTCATCAGGGGAAAATGAGCATCTTTAAGTTTGAAAGAGGAAAATGGCAATTATTTCACCCCCAGTATTCCATTAGGGTGAATGTTGAGATCATGCCCAATTTCCGGAGTGGGAATCAGCATGGGGGATGGCTTTAGAACATCGGCAACTGTCGACCATATAAATAAATTATTTTTTTAGTATTTCTGCTCATTTTTATTTCGTTATGTATTAATTGTAATCTGACGTTGTTTTTTAGACTTTTAATTCACACCTTTTAACAGCTCATATTTCACGAAAGGATATGGTGTAAATGAACATGAGACCATAACACACGTGTTTGCTCCAACTGCAATAATTTTAATGAGCTGTATGGCCATTTCGGAAATCAATTCCTCATCAGCAGCACTAGAACCCAAACAAAGGAAATTCATATTTTCAAAAAAATGTTTAAAATGCATGAAACCAAACGAAATCCGAATAATCAGTAATATCAAATATAGCTAAGGATAAAACTACGATGGAGGGAGTTAATCCTAAGTTTAAGAATTTACATATAAATTTAGATAATAGTAATTGAATAAAGTGTACACATGAGATATTATCTCATGTACAAGTACACCATATCTAAGAAAAATAAAGAGCATACATCTCTACCACGGGGAATTGTTTTACCAACTCCACACTGCAATAAAAGACAAACTCCTGTATTAAATATTTCACGAAAGGATATGTCCTTATATCCCTATATTTTTTGCTTGACTTTGAGATCTGTTTTGCAATACATATTTTGTTTTACACAAATTATATGAAACTTTAAATTGTGGAATTAAGGAGCATCAGATAGGTGTATAGTCCTTTATCTTCCTTGTTCTCTGACCCAATTTTCTGTTCCTCTTTGATATTTGTTTAAGCTTTTCAAGCTTTTGGATTTTTGTTAGTTTTTGTACCGAAATTATTGGCCTCGATGACAAATTACAATACTTCGTTAGCTAAAGTGCTAATCTTTTGTACTAAAACAGCTTTTACAGATTCTTGTTCGTTTTGCTTCAAGGGATAAAATACAAGAATATAGTTTTGTGGACAAATCTCATTTGAAAACATCAAATTATTCATGAAGTTGTTTATTGGAGTTGATGTATCAGAAAACCGGAAAATGAATTGTAATGCCGATCACTTCCGGAATGGACTGATGAAATGCTCTCGGAAAAATGACGAACCCACACCGAATCGCCCTGTTTCAACACTGCAATGATAGTTTGACTGCCTAGGTCATAATCATCTCCATACATTGCTGCTATCTGGACGCCATTGACCACTATCTCTGCATGGACGGGTTGGTTTCCCTCACTGTGAATAATTGTCGCAAATAAATAAATGCCATTCACTGGTGAAGTGAAGCGGCCATGTTGAGCGTCATAGGAATTTCCTACATTGGTTATTACTTTGTTATAATCAATAGTTTGCAAAGGTCCTAATCGTTGGTTGTTAGTTAATACTGCAGTAAATGCAACAGGGGCATCAAATTGGTTTACCGCTCCTATAAATAAGAAAAAAATATTATTTTTAATTTTCAACAAATTACAGTGTTTCTATCGACACAAAGTTGACATAAACTGGTCCTTTTCATGTCAATTTTGCATGATATTAATGCCCTATATTATTCGTATACAATCTCGCATCCATTTGTTTAAAAATAATCGATGTAGCGTTGCAGTGAATTCCACTCAAACCAGTGCTAGGGGCCGGTGTCGACCCTATATCAATTCCACAGATTGTTTAAAAAGGAACAAACTACCGGTAAAAGGGTTGAATTAGGGTTTAAAATGAAGTTAATTTTTTCAAAACAACTACAGTAGAATACCGAAGGAACAAAGCACAAGATTACACAAATCAAAGTCCAGAGACAAGGCAAAAGCAAGAACACCAAAAGACGGAAGACCAAAGACACCACATGCCCACAAAACACACGAACGTACATATACAACACACAAAACTAAAGCACTAACAGTGTGAACTCTCAATAAACAAGAGTGACATCAGGTGCCCCGGAAGGGTAAGCATGTCCTGCTCTGTGCACAGCACCCGTCACACTGTCAGTGGGTCAATTCAGGGTAAAGTCGAAACCGGTAATGTCAAATCAGGGAAGACGCGAATCTAGCTGAAAATGTCAGTTTTTATTTGTGACACTGACATTTCATATCTATCTATGATGTCGTGGTGACGGCCATAGAATTTCTGAAGGGACGAAAGTAACAAAGGCTGAACATATCCCTGACTCAGCAGTTTTTGTGACAGTGCTTTTGCTCTTTCCACAAAGTCACTGTATGTACTGCACGCTCTACAGTAACGAATTAATTGTGAAATATATACTCCATATGCTGGGGATGCAGGTATATTGCTGCAGAGAAAGGGAAAGTTCACAACTGGAAAGCCAAAATCATCACGTTTGTCATATAATCTAGATTTCAGACGTCCATGTTCGTCAATGTACAACAAAAGGTCAAGGTATGAAGCAGAATCGGGTGTATCGGTTGTCTCTTTAATTTCAAGTTCACTGGGGTAGATACGATGTAAATATTCTTTAAATTTTGGGTTATTAAGAGAAAGTACATCGTCTATATATCTGAAGCTGAAATTAAAAGTCTGGGCTAGCTGTTTTTGTTTCTGTTGTATCAGCCCTTGTAAAAACTTTGCTTCATACGAAAAAAGGAAAAGGTCAGCTAAAAGTGGCGCACAATTTGTTCCCATAGGAATCCCTATTGTCTGTTGAAAAACACGGCCTCCACATTCAACAAAAATGTTGTCGATCAAAAATTCAAGCATCTTAATCACGTCATTTTCACTGTATTTCTTGTTTGACTCAGTGTGGTTCTTTACAAAATAATACTATAACTTCTTCAAGCTCTGCTTGCAGTCTCATAACCACATCTTAATTTGCAGTAATTAATTAGTATTATAATAATCTTATTTATACTATAACTAATCCGAGATTTTGATTATCGCAAAATATTCAACGAATGATCGAACAACGCAGTAATTCACGAATGCGCGCAGCGCATGAGTGAATTACAGTGTTTTTCGATCATGAGTTGAATATTTTCGATAATCAGAATCTAGGATTAGTTATTGTTTTTATTATATAGATCAGTTCTAACATAATTATTGGTTTAATTTGAGATTCTTTTCGTGAACTACGTTTTTCATGTTAATCCGCCGAGACGTTTACTTAACAACAACGTTGACGACGTCTATTGTGACGTCACTTCCTAGAGTGAAATTATGGAAAATAATTTTACAGTTAATTATCACTTTTCTTTCACTGAGAAATTTCAATCTTTCACCGTACTCTATATAATAAACTATATTAATTATATTATGAAAATATAATAAAATATTAATTGTAATTTGGAACTATTCAAACCTAGTTGTAGATGATGAGTATTTAGACAAATATTAATGTGATATTCCCGGGTACAACAACCTTCTCTTTGTTTATTTTCTTGGTCTTATTTGTCCAAAAGAGCTTGAAATTAAGGACACTACAGATACTAGTACCTCCACATCGGCCTCATTCCTTGACATTCATCTTGAAATTGACAACAGAGGTACATTACAAAGTAGACTGTATGACAAACGCGATGACTTCACTTTTCCAATAGTAAATTTCCCTTTTCTTTCCAGCATCATCCAAAAAGCACCAGCATATGGAGTTTACATTGCACAACTGGGCTTGTGGTCGTTACAGTGACATCCTTGATAGAGCTCGGTTGCTTACGTTACCAAAAACTTAAAGTCATCACTACAGTAGTTTTACGGTCGACATCACGATCTTGTAGATCGCTATGGGATATCTGTTTCCCAGATGACAACAGATCTTCCCTCTACAACTAAAGTTTGTTTTTCCTCTATCGGATTTGACTTTACTACCGGAGTTGACATGTTCAACACGGCGGGTGTCTTATAAGAAGCAGGAGATGCTTACTGTACCGGTACACCTGATCTCACCCGTGGTTTGGGAGCAAGTTCCAGTGCTTCGATCCTTTTTACGGGCGTCCACAGAAAAAAAATCGTTATGAGCTTTTTCCTCAAAACTTTAACAATCGAACTCCGAGCTTTTCATCTGTAGAAAGAGCATACTGTTGTACGAATGTTAAGTACTTAAGGTGTTTTTTTATTTTATCTGGGATTATCGTAATGTCCCTGTCAGTGCTGCAGCCGAATCGATTGGCAGCTATGTTTATTTACATTTACGTTGACGACAAGGGAAATAACTAGTTATTTGTTCGACGTGCTAAAGCGCGCCTTATTCAAATTAGTTATTTTGCCTACGCGCACTTTCCCGAACAGTTATTTTGCCTACGCGCTATTACCTGTAGAAATACCAATGTTATTTTTACCATAGTTTCTATAGTAAAGTATAATAATGTTTTGTTCAGAGTAATGCTTAGTTTTGGTTTTTGATGTTTGAACATTTACCTTTACCTAAACATTACTCGCCTTACCAGGAGTGAATTGAATTATTGTAAAATTCCAAATAATCTCGGAATTTGGCCATCACCGAATTACAGACTACTGGGTTGGTGAAACCTTCGGATAGTAACAGTCAACCTGCAGAATAAATAAGTATCCAAACGAATACCGAATACAGAAGTGTCGACACAGTGATAATAGTTATAGTAAATTTAAAGTTTATACAGATTACCACTTTGATAATTTAGGTCTCTTTTGGAAGACGAGATTTCTAAAAGCTGGTCGAGAACAATTAACATATGTGGTTTTAAAGAAAAGTCTAAATAAATTTAGGTAATATGTTTTGTTTTGCACGAAAGTTTAAACACATAATCTAAAATTTATAATTTACAGAATTCCCAATGATCTTGGTATTCGGCCAGTCCCGAAGTACTGGACTGCTTGGTTGACGAATAACATCGGAGACTAACTGTCACTCAACAGAGGTATCGACAGAGTGGTGATATTTAACAAACACCAAAGTTGCCTTACATTTAGTTTCTGCATATGGCCACTGAGTTTCCTTTAGGACAGATCAAATTAAACATTTGGAAGATATATCAAAGTATCAACAACCATAAGAAAATGAAACTTACACCCATTGATATTTCGACAAATATCTTGCTTTGCAAATTCGTACATTTTTCACAGTTATTTGATATACCCCCCGGTAGTTGTCTTTAGGTCTGGACACTTAAACGTGAAATGTCGTCATTTAAATCTGTTATGATGTTGAATAATAATATATATATATTATTAATTTTCATTTGTTAATTTTAGGAGATTGGTTTTCCAAAAAGATTCCACAAAACATTAAGAAACCAATTTTTATGTTATCGATGATGATTCCTGACCTTGTTTCATCAGGGGAAAATGAGCATCTTTAAGTTTGAAAGAGGAAAATGGCAATTATCTCACACCCCGTATTCCATTAGGGTGAATGTTGAGATCATGCCCAATTTCCGGAGTGGGAATCAGCATGGGGGATGGCTTTAGAACATCGGCAACTGTCGACCATATAAATAAATCATTTGTTTAGTATTTCTGCTCATTTTTATTTCGTTATGTATTAATTGTAATCTGACGTTGTTTTTTAGACTTTAAATTCACACCTTTTAACAGCTCATATGTCCTTATATCCCTATATTTTTTGCTTGACTTTGAGATCTGCTTTGCAATACATATTTTGTTTTACACAAATTATATGAAACTTTAAATTGTGGAATTAAGGAGCATCAGATAGGTGTATAGTCCTTTATCTTCCTTGTTCTCTGACCCAATTTTCTGTTCCTCTTTGATATTTGTTTAAGCTTTTCAAACTTTTGGATTTTTGTTAGTTTTTGTTCCGAAATTATTGGCCTCGATGACAAATTACAATACTTCGTTCGCTAAAGTGCTAATCTTGTGTACTAAAATAGCTTTTACAGATTCTTGTTCGTTTTGCTTCAAGGGATAAAATACAAGAATATAGTTTTGTGGACAAATCTCATTTGAAAACATCAAATTATTCATGAAGTCGTTTATTGGAGTTGATGTATCAGAAAACCGGAAAATGAATTGTAATGCCGATCACTTCCAGAATGGACTGATGAAATGCTCTCGGAGAAATGACGAACCCACACCGAATCGCCCTGTTTCAACACTGCAATGATAGTTTGACTGCCTAGGTCATAATCATCTCCATACATTGCTGCCATCTGGACTCCATTGACCACTATCTCTGCATGGACGGGTTGGTTTCCCTCACTGTGAATAGTTGTCGCAAATAAATAAATGCCATTCACTGGTGAAGTGAAGCGGCCATGTTGAGCGTCATAGGAATTTCCTACATTGGTTATTACTTTGTTATAATCAATAGTTTGCAAAGGTCCTAATCGTTGGTTGTTAGTTAATACTGCAGTAAATGCAACAGGGGCATCAAATTGGTTTACCGCTCCTATAAATAAGAAAAAAATATTATTTTTAATTTTCAACGTATTACAGTATTTCTATCGACACACAGTTGACATAAACTGGTCCTTTTTATGTCAATTTTGCATGATATTAATGCCCGATATTATTCGTATACGATCTCGCATCCATTAGTTAAAAAACATGGATGTAGCGTTGCTTGACATCCAAAAAATGAATTCCATTCAAGCCAGTGCTAGGGGGCGTTTTGAACTTATTATGAGGTATGGGCATTGCTCTTTGTTGAAGGTGGCATTGTGACTTTTAGATGAAGAACAACAAGTAAAACGTCGGTCCATTGCTTTTTTTGTCATGTATTTGTAAAAACATTGTCTCATGTGCATTTACTCAATATCACTTCATTAGTTATTATTTGTTTACCTTTTATTAATGCAAGACAATAGGGTTAGCATACAAAACAATAAAACAATAAAAATGAATTCAGTTAAAGTTCATTACAATATTAATAAGATATCATCGGTGTTACATCCTCTCTCCTCAGTTCGAATGACTATTTTATGAGGGATACAACTGCTTTAATATCTTCAAGTGTTTCAGGGCTTATAACCTTTTTAATGAATTTTCTTTTGATCAAAATTATTCTGTTTTTTAAGTAAATTCTTTATTTAATGTACAATGAAGAAAGAAATGACATTCATCATCAATTTTAATGACACAATCTATTTTCACTGGGTATTTCTTGTATTTACCCGTTTCAACAAGCAGATTATGGTCACTAATTTGAAATTTTGTTATTTTGTAATTCAAAATTTGGCTGACGAAGATAGTAATAGTAACTTCTCCAATATTAGTTTAAATGAATTTGTTTACCTTTAAATCAGGTAACATAAATATCTTAATTTCAATTCAGATTGTATGTTGCCCATAACTTGAGGTCATCACTACAGAAGTTTTACGGTCGACATCACGATCTTGTGGACCGCTATGGGATATCTGTTTCCCAGATGACAACAGATTTTTCTCTTTGCCACTAAAGTTTGATTTTCATCTACCGGATTTGACTTTACTACCGGAGTTGACATGTTCAACACGGCGGGTGTCTTATAAGAAGCAGGAGATGCTTACTCTACCGGTGCACCTGATCTCATCCATGGTTTTTATTGGGTCCGTGTTGTTCAGTTTTGTATATGTGCGTGTCTTCATTTTCTTTTCTGTGCCGTACGCATGTTATATCTTTGTTTTCTTTGTTTTTCCGACGTTGCCATTGTCCTTGGATTGTTCTTTTCAGACTGACGGTTCGGTTCTCACTTACTTTACCGTACACTGACTACTACATGCTCAATTAAGAGCACTAACAGTAACTTCGGTACTTTGTTATTTAAGAAGTTACCATGACTACACAAATAATGGAAAAATCAGATTTAGTCACAAATAAAAAATGCACTTAATTCAAATAACATAATACCGAAGTTTTCTGCATATAGCCATTTCCATCCTAATCAATTGGAAGACCATAAACTCAAAGATGTTTAGAAACTGATGGATAATAAAGAAACACACACACACACACACACGATCTAAAATGAAAGCTAGAATCAGCAAATGACAGAGCTTTTAAAGAGGGAGATACTCCTTAGTTTTCAACACAAATTGTACAAAAAAATTAGATATTGCAACGAATAATGTGTAGATATCATTAATCTTATGCAAAACATTAGATAATAAAAAACATTAGACATTTCCTTAACCATAATGCACTTTTTAAGCTCTGCAGGCGTGGATCCAGGAAATTTGAAAAGGGGGTTCCGATTAAGAAGTGGTAGGAAATATCGCCGAGCAGAGCGAGGCACGAAAATTTTTGGGGTATTTCTTAGTAAAACATCAGGATATTCATTAAAAATGCATGATTGCCCGAAAAAAATGGGGGTCTCAACCCCCGCAACCCTCCTTGGATCCGCCAATGCTCTGTTGAATCATTCAAAAGCCAAATATATATACAATTTGAATAGTGTCGAAAAATATACAATATATAAGTTGTCGGAATCTCAGTATATTGTTTTGTTGGGTAGGACGGGGCCTGATCTCGGAATCCAGGGGAAAGTTTCAAATCCCGAATTCACAACAAAATAATTTTTTTTCTCAATCCTCAGTTCCGAAAAATTGCAATCAAAATCAAGGATCCCGCAAAGGGTCAATCCCGAAGTCCAACCAAATAAAATGACTAATTCCAGCGCTCTGTAGAAGGTCCTTCCCAGCCCCTTTGCTATTGTATGTAAGTTTGTATCGGAAGAAATATCTTCCGTAATTTGTGTCAAACCACTCTTACAAACATGATGATCAACTAAATACATACAAATGTAAGTTACTATAGTTTCTATAGATCAACATTTCGACAACTTATGACTCTTCAGTGAAGTTCAAATCAAATCAGTAAATCAGTTACCATCTTGTAACAAAAGCCGTTTCTGTTGTCGTCGAAATAATGTCGAATTGGAAGCATGTTGAGGATCACTGACGAATTTGGATATCTCTTCATTCTCTGAAGAATCCACCTTCAATTTAATATTCTCTATCAGAGCCGCATTGGAAACTTCTAATTGTTCAATTCTCTTTTTCATGACTATATTTTCTCTTTTCATGACTTCATTTTCTCTTTTCATGACTTCATTTTCTCTTTTCATTGATTGGTTTTCCCCTTCAAGAACACTTATTCGTCGTGTAACTTCTTCAAGCTCTACTTTCAGTCTCATAACCACATCTGAAATTGTAGTAATTAATTTGTATTATATTATAATAATCTTATACTATATTAATTATACTATTATAATATAATAAAATATTTATTGTAATTTGGAACTATTCAAACCTAGTTGTAGATTATGGGTATTTCGACAAATTAAGGAATTTCATATTTATGCGATATTTTCGGGTTCAACAACCCTCGCTTTGGTGATTTTCTTCATCTTATTTATCCAAAAGAGCTTGAAATTAAGGATACTACAGAAACTTCCACATCGGCCTCATTCCTTGACCTTCATCTTGAAATTGACAACAGAGGTACAATACAAACTAGGCTGTATGAGAAACGCGATGACTTCACTTTTCCAATAATCAACTTCCCCTTTCTTTGTAGTAACACCCAAAAAGCACCAGCATATGGAGCTCATTCGCTACTCAAGGGCTTGTGGTCGTTACAGTGACTTCCTTGATAGACTTCAGTTGCTTACAAATAGACTACTTAAGCAAGGGTGAGTTACCAAAAACTGAAAGTCATCACTATAGAAGTTTTACGGTCGACATCAAGAACTTGTGGATCGCTATGGGACATCTGTTTCCTTCTAAAACTTAAGTTTGTTTTTCCACTATCGGATCTGACTTTACTACCGGAGTTGACGGCGGGTATCTTATAAAAAGCAGGAGATGCTTACTCTACCGGTACACCTGATATCACCCATGGTTTGTATTGGGTCCGTGCTGTTCATCTGTATGTGCGTTTTCATTTTTCTTTTTTGTCTCGTACTCAAGTGGTGTCCTTGTTTCTTAGTGTTTCCGATGTTGCCATTGTCCATGGATTGTTCGTTCTTTAAACTGACGGTTCGGTTCTCACTTACTTTCATTCATTCGAATAGGGTTTAATTTTTCCATACGTTTCATATATTTCATGTAAACATATTTCGTTTTTGGTACAGAAGACCCGTAGTATGGTCCATGTGTGACCTAAAGTTGATGATTTCAATACATATCTTAACAAACTTTAAAGTTAACACGCTACATATACCTAAAACGTCATCTTGCAAACCACCATTTATTGTAAGAGCTGATGTTAATCCTAGCGAATTAACCAGGTTAAGACTGATCAAAAGAATCATGGACTTCCGAAATGCCATTGCTTTGGAGATTACGACATTTGACTTTATCTATAAAGATAAGGACTTATATTTAAATTTGACCTCAATAAATAGTAACATTTCGTATCCGGTCGAACCTACAGCAGACCGGGACCCTAAATTATAGCGACCAGTTATAGGATTTTCTGCAGGCGTTCCTTGAGAAGCTTCAATCCTCTCATAGAATCGATGTTCAATATTAGAGAACAACCATTTAACTTGAAAAAAGGGGGGTGTGAACACATAATTTGTTTTTCGTATCAAGAAGATCAAATTATTTTTGTGACATAGCTGAAACAGAATATTTTTTTTTCAAAATAGTAAATGTGATAAATGAAAAGTTCTAGTATGGTTAAATTTATATTGTAACTTGGCACTGTACCAAGTTTGATATATACAGCTGATATATACTAAAACTGTTGAATTCTAGGTAAAATACCATGTTTTAAAACCACATTCAATTGAGGTTCTATATTACAATTTAATACAAGTTCAGAAATCTGTTTGAATAGCAATATGTTTTTTTTTATATTTCAGATCTTTCCCTATTAGTGTACAACATGTTTTTAATTTTGCTAAAAAATCTATTCGGAACCAATCCAAGCAAAGCTTGTTATATTCAGATGTTGAATACATAAACTTTGTTTTGTGGTAGAAGTTTTTATGTTCTATTCTATATAACACTTGTACTTTGCTACTTGGTCTGATTAGGATGGACGCTCTGAGTCTCACGGACTTAAACCGAGATCTGAAACACAACATGTGAAAGCTATATTGAAAACAGTCATTATTTAGATCCTTTTGGTTATTTGATCTCTATCAGCTTTAACATTTTTTGGGAAATGGACTTCCAAATGTCCTGGTTTGAACTGCACTGATGAGACATAAGTTTTCAAAATGCGCATATGCAGAAAATAAATTAACAGTAACTTCGGAATTGTGTTATTTATTACCACTGGGCCGATGCCTCTGCTACTGGACTGTTAGTCCCGAGGGTATTCACTAACCCAGTAGTCAGTGCTTCGGTGATGTTAGAAAACCGTTTGTATTGAAACTTGCAATATCTAAATTTTACAAAATTTTATTTAAAACTAAGGAGTATCTCCCTCGTGCATAGCTCTGTCCTTAGCTGAATTTTGCTCCTTCTTATTAGATCCTTTTGGTTATTTGATCTCTATCAGCTTAACATTTTTTCGGGGGTAAATGGACTTCCAAATATTTTCGTTTGATCTGCACTGATGAGACATAAGTTATCGAAATGCGAATAAGCAGAAAATAAATTAACAGTAACTTCGGTATTGTGTTATTTATTCAATTATGTTGGTGTTGATGGATTTAAAAGAAATTTAAGTTTGTCTTCATCTGATAGTTGAGTAAAATTTATACTTTGGGGACATTGAAATTTGAATCATGATAGTCTGAGACAATAATTGGTCACATAATGCAATATGAAGTGTTGTTCATCTTCTATTACTATACATTTTGTGGACATGAAGCTGACATAGGCAGTACAAAACCTAAATGATTAAGGGTCTCATGTGGCCCAATGTGTCAGAGAAGATGATCTATGTATGCATTTCCAATAAGGTCCTGTTAAACTATGCTTCCTGTTGGCGGAAATCTTGGATCTCATTTGGACTTACTCGACACATTTTTTCAAAGTGGGCAATCAAAGGACGATTGTGATCAAAATCGGTCTCAATAGTGCAGCTCAAAAGTAGTTTCAGAGGAGAAGATCTTTGAATGATTTTTTTGTACGGTACAATGTTAAACTAAGTTAACTGTCTTGGATGAGGTCGGCAAACTTTCATCATGAAGATAAAATGTAGTCCTTGACAATCTGAACATTTTTGCATTAAATGTTAACATTTATCGAAATGAAGGGCAAAATGTATAAGCGTACAAGAATTTTGACCAATAAAGGGGAATAACTGCTATGTAGGTATAGAAAAAGGGACTATAATTACCAACATGGGTTTTCGGAGTTTCTTCACAATTGCGGGCCGCATAGATCTTTTCATGCTGGTCATTTTGACTATGTCAGAATTTTGATATCTGTAACAGCCAAAAATGGCAATTTACTCCTATGCTCTATTTGTAGTAACGACAGCCATGTTGTAAGGTCCTCGAACTCTTCGGATAAACTAGTTGCCCTGGTGATGATTCAAGCCAAGTTTGGTTAAAATTGGCTCAGTGCTTTCAGAGAAGAATTTTTTTGATAAAAGTTTACGACGGTTGATGGACACCTGACGACGGACGGACACCGACGAACGTTAAGTGATGGCAATAGCTCACATGGCCCTTCAGGCCTAGTGAGCTGAAAAGTATTATACAGAATAGAAAATTAAAACTTCTATCACAGAAAAAGTTCATGAATTATACATCTGAATATACAATGGGCAAAGTGAAATAAGTTTTGCTTGGATTGGTTCTGAATAGTTCCTTTTTTCAAAAAGGTCGCCCCACAATCGTCATTAAAGCAGAAATTCGCTATGCATTAAGATCATAACAATTTAACAATGAAGCGATATCGAGTAAATGCAAATGAGACAAAGTCTCTACAAATACATGGTAATAATAAGCAATGAAACAACGCTTTTATTGTTGTTCTTCATCTTGAAGTCTTCAACAAGCTTTACTCATACCCCATAGCAAGTTCAAGACGGCCCCTAGCACTGGTTTGAGCGGAATTCATTGCTAATTGTCGAACAAGGCTACATTCATGCTCTTTAACCTAATAATCCATGGATGCGGGATCGTCAACAAACATAAACTTAACTGGCAAAGTGTTCTTTCAATTGCTGTCATTCATTGCCCGACAAATAACTTAATACCGAAGTTACTGTGAATTTGAATTCTGCATATGCGCATTTCGACAACTTATGTCTCTTCAGTGCAGATAAAATCTAGACGTTTGGAAGACCATTAAGTCAAATATGTGTAAAAACTGATAGAGAGCAATTAACCAATTAACAAGAGGTTTGTATGAGGGAGATACTCCTTAGTTTTCAACAAAATTTACAAAATATAGATATTGTAAGGTTCCAAATAAAATCGGTTTTCGGGTCAGCATCGAAGTACTGACTACTCTGCTGGTGAATACCCTCGGGGACTAACAGTCCACCATCAGTGGCATCGACCCAGTGGTAACAAATAACTAAATACCGAAGTTACTGTGAATTCAAATTCTGCATATGCGCATTTCGACAACTTATGTCTCTTCAGTGCAGATAAAATCAAAACGTTTGGAAGACCATTAAGTCAAATATGTGTAAAAACTGATAGAGAACAAATAACCAATATGATAGTTTTCAACAAAATTGACAAAATTTAGATATTATAAGGTTCCAAATAAAATCAGTTTTCGGGTCAGCACCGAAGTACTGACTACTGGGCTGGTGAATACGAGAAAAGACGATCACAACATTCAAACAACCACGGGGCACTCATCGAGAAAACTTGGCATAATAAAATCATGAGATGTGAGCACAATAAACAGGTGGTCAGAAAAAAAATTTAAATTACAAAAATTAAAAAAGGCCAAAATATGAACGTGTGATAGAGTATCCATATGAAAGATTCTCTCAAGAACAAGTACACCATAACTGAAATGTATATAGAGCATACATCTCTCTCACGGGGAATCTTTTTCAAGTTACGGACTCCAAACTGCAGGAGAGACAAACTCCAGTCTAAAATCAACAATGAAGGGATATGGAGTAAATGCAAACGAGACAAAGGTATATTAATGCGTTGGTAAAACAATTCCCCGTGGTAGAGATGTATGCTCTTTATTTTTCTTAGATATGGTGTACTTGTACATGAGATAATATCTCATGTGTACACTTTGTTCAATTACTATTATCTAAATTTATGTAAATTCTAAAACCAAAGGATTAACTCCCTCCATCGTTGTTTTGTCCTTAGCTGTATTTGATATTACTGATTATTTGGATTTCGTTTGGTTTTATGGATTTTATATATTTTTTGAAATTATGGATTTCCTTTGTTTGGGTTCTAGTGCTGCTGATGAGGAATAAATTTCCGAAATGGCCATACAGCACATTGAAATTAATGCAGTTGGTGTTAACATATGTGTTATGGTCTCATGTTCATTTATTCCATATCCTTTCGTAAAATATTTAATACAGG
>MJUU01066853.1:26493-52548 GCA_002080025.1 Modiolus philippinarum
CCCCCCCCCCCCCGAAAAACAAATGTCAACACAATTTATTTCATTTTATTTAGCTTGAAAAGCCTGAACATTGTATAAAGGTCCAGTAATATAACATTTCAAACACAAAAATGCACAGAGACTCCCATATATAACAAATAAGATCATGTGCGTGGTTTATTGGCAGTTATATAACAATTAAACTTGGAATTTAGTAACATTCAGAAATCCTTAAAATTCCCATTTTTCACGAAAATCGCCAAAAATATTCAATTTTACCCATATATAAAATTGCATATTACTATATATCAAATGCATTTTTTAAAAGAGAGTTAAAATATTAGTATGGTTTGTTCATATCCATGTACAGACAGACATATTTTTGCATTGTTTTAGCATCATTTTCTTTGGGTAGGGGTAAAATTTTCGGTATTTAGAGTTACATTGAACACCCCTGGTTTTTCTACACATTGTTTTAAGATAACTTATATATCCCCAAGAACCATGAATTTACATACATGCAGATAAATCCTCCAGATTTGCCACATATAACTATTTAAAAGTGAATTTTGGACAAATCTGAAATGCTAAAAAATCCAAATTTTCATCATTTTTGTACCAAATATTGAGTTTAATGTGAAAAGTGGGACATAAAATGACAAATTATGATAAGATTATTGCAACATTTTTTATATCCAATGTAGACTTTTGATTATTTTTATGCGAATAAAGACAAATAAATGACTACTTTAGGGTGAATTTATTGGGGGTAGGGGTAATATTTTAGGTATTTAGAGTCACATTAAACACTCTTTGCTTTTCTAAAAACTTATGTATCGCACAGAACAATTAAATGGCATATCTGCCGACATATCCTCAAGATTTGACATATATTACGACTAAACAGTGAACGTAGAACAAATTTGAAATACAGAAAATCCCCATTTTTCATCAATTTGGGGAAAATATTTAGTTAAAGTCAACAAATAGCTATTAAAATATCAAATCATGATGTTATTCATGCAACATTGTCATATATAACACACATTATCCGTGTTCTGGTCATTTTTATGCGAACAAAGACATAAAATTGACCATTTTAGGGAAAATTTGTTGAAGTAGGGGTAAGATTTTCGGTATTCAGAGTCACATTAAACGTTCTTTGATTTTTAAACACTTTTCCAGACAACTAATATATCCCTAAGAACAATTAATTGGCATATCTGCGGATATATCCTCCAGACTTGCCATATATAACGGGTTAACAGTGAACTTTGACCAAATCTGAAATGTTGAAAATTCCAATTTTTCCCCCAATTTTGGGTAAATTGTTGAGTGTGAGTCAACAAATGGCTGTTAAAATATCAAATCGTGATGCAATTCATGCAATATTGTCATATTGAACACACATTTTGCGTGTTTGAGTTAATTTGTTGCGAACATAGACAAAAAATTGACAATTTTAGGGAAAATCTGTTGGGGTAGAGGTAAGATTTTAATATTTTTAGTCACATCAAACACTTCTTGCTTTTCTTAACAATGTTTTCAGACATCTAATGTACCGCTTAGAACAATTAATAGGCATATCTGCAGATATATCCTCCAGATTTGGCATATATAACGATTTACCAGTGAAATTTGGGCAAATCTGAAATGTGGAAAATGCCCATTTTTTATAAATTTCGGGCAAGATATTGAGTTTAAGTCAACAAATGGCAGTTAAAATGCGAAATCACAATATAATTCATGCAACCTTGTCATATACAACGCACAATTTGCGTGTTCTGGTAACTTTTATGCGAACATAGACAAAGAATTGACAATTTTAGAGTAAATTTGTTGGGGTGTGGGTACGTTTTATGGATGAAGGAAGTTTATAATACTTCAAAACTGCCATAATTTGTACCAGTTGTAAAGAAGACATTATGTACTTCTATTTTATTCCATCTTTTCATGAATTTGAACCACTCATAGATAAGATGAGACAAAAAAGCGACAAAATTTTGTCGAAAACGAACATATTCAAGATGTGTTTTATTTGTCTATTTAAAAGTGATAGTTTGGTCATTCAAAACATATTTACATTATGTTAACATGCTTAATTTTTAAGAAAGGACATTAAAAGTATAAAAACAATTCCAAGAATTATGAAATGAAAAACATACTAGTTTCTAAGGACCGTTGAACTTACACGATTTCGAGAAAAATCTTAAAATTTATGTCAACATTTCGAAGGGGTGGGGTAAGATTTTCAATTTTTATAACGTATTGGGTACAGAAATGGTACTTATATGGAATATTTGTAAAGCTTATACCATAGGCTACTATTATATACCATTTTTTCACAATTGAGAGGCACCAATCAACAATTTGAAGCAATTGAAAGAAAAACTTTGATCAAAAACGAAATTTTCCAAAATTTCGTTGGGTGGGTCTAAAAAGGGGGCCTGTTCCAATATTGCGCACCGGTTATGCTCATGNGGGGGGGTGCACGGGGGTTATTCCAGCCCATGGACTATATTATGTTCTTTCGCTGCCACATACTGAATCAAATAAAACACAGTAAGCAGTTAATGATTTCAAAGCAACCATTCAAATACAAAGAATAAAGAAAGAAAAAAAAGAACAGAAAAGTTCAACTAAAATCGAAAAAAAAAGTTAAGGCCACTGACAAATTTTTGTAGTTAACCAAGGACGTATAGTTAGAAATAACGTCCTTGAGTTAACATTGTGATAACATTTTTGATGGGGTTCCGTGAAAAGGAAATCCTAACGAACAGAAAGACAAGTCTAAAGTTTAAACACTACATGTCCAAATAAATTCATGACTAATACAATTCATTGTTCCTATTTCAAAATAAATGCAAAATTTACTTCATTTAATTCACTGTTCCTATTTCAAAGTAAATGTAAAATTTATACTTTCACTTTGTTAAGGAATTTTTAGCAACTATATTATGTTACTTATCTTTATTCCTAAAACGATTACTTATGGTACCAAAATTTAGAGTAACTTTGGTAGCCTATACTGAATTTTCGATAATATTTGGAACAGTAAATTACAAACTGAATTTACGGTAATTTCGGTATTAAATTAACAGTTATGCCAGTACTAAATTACAGTAATTATTTTCGGTACTAAATTTACAACAGCTTCGATGCAAAATTTACTGAAACTTCTACGAAATACCATGATACTTTTCGGAATTAAAGCAATTACTTCGGTACTAAATTTACTGTAACCTTCGTAGCACATACTGGGTTAGTTCAAACAGATCATGTACGGTATTTAAATTTGCTGTGAAAATATACGGTATTAGATTTATATACAATATAAAATATACATCTGTATTTCAATTATATATTACAGGTATTACAGCAATAGTCTTTTGATGTATGAAAAATGTGATATACATAACAAACTGGAGTGATATTCATATATTTTAAACTCTTGAACTTTGTGCTCTATGGGTTAAGAATAATTGATTACAAATTTACAAACTAAAACCAGAATATTTTTTGCACACATTTTCTGTCAATACTTAAGCAAAAAATTTACTCTCCTTCCTATCAGAAAGAAATTTTTTTTTCAGAAAAAAAAACAAACAACATAACCCCCTTTTCAAGATAAAATGGTTGTTCCCTTATGGTTTTTCAAGCCCGCTTACTTTTAGTCGAAAAACCGTAAACCATTAAATATAGTCTCTAACATAGTTTCCAGTTTATTACGTATATTTCTCACATCGAGATATTTAAATTTTCACATTTTAAAGTTCGAGATTTATCCGAAAACTTGAAAATGTGAAAATTTAACTATCGAGGTGTGAGAAATTATTGTAATAAACCGGAAACAATGTTAGAGATTGTTTCCCTTATTCATACTCAATTTATTTGAGGTAAAGCGATCTCCGTAGTCTCCAGTCACAAGTATGACGCCATTTTGTTGCTGTCATCGTTGTTATGTGTATCATTGCGCCATTCATTGAAAGAGGTTTTGAATATTATATTTTTGATAAAAATGTCATATTATCAATAAATTGAGCTATCTTAGTCATAAAAATGCAAAAACCATTACGTGAGATAATGATGCAGGTGTTTATTTCATCAACATCAGGTTGCACTATTTCTAGAAACTGACACGAAAATTTACATGATTGACCAATCAGCAAGTGAGATCAATATCTAAACATGTTGTTTATTATTTTCGTTATAAATTATCTTGGAAGAATTTATTTCGATCAAGAATTAGAGAAACTTATTATCATATCTTTATTGTGAATTATCCTGATACAAGACTCCTTTTGATTACAACAAGGCAATTTGGTTTTGTTGTTGTTGCTCACCTTAAACAGCATATGAGCTATGTCCATCACTTGGCGTCCATCGGTGTCCGTCTGTCGTCCGTCCGTCCATCGTAAACCTTTTCAAATTCTTCTACTCTAAACAAGTTAGCCAATTTTAACCAAACTTAGTCTAGCTCATTACCAGGGTATCAGAAAGTTGTGTCTAAGGAGTCCAAACTGTAAGAGTAAATTCATTCCTGGAATATATTGATTTCTACTCACAAGGAATGAATACACTAGTGCTTTTTATTTCGTCAGCTATAATTCCTAAGGATGTATTGGTTGTAGATGATATACCGTACTGTAGTTATGTTATCCGGAATGAATGTTTGTGTCGGAATAAATACAGGAAATTTATGAAGCCTTTGTGTGTCTTGTCTTTTTTCTGTTTAGTTTACTTTATGTCTATAGGAGTCTAGAATGATGTCTATTTCGCGGAACTTGATTACTCTTTATTCAGGGGCACACTCTGACCTGACGTTGGATGTGGGGTTTTCTCACCGTTCATTGAAGATCTTATGGTGGCTTTGAGTTGTTGTTGCTCCCCTTTGTGTCGTTGTCTCTTTGACACATTCCCCGTTTCCCTTCTTTTTTCCTACTTTAACACAACAACGTGGCTACTGTTACAAAAAGTAGAAAAAGGGGTAAATTATAGTGTTTTGTAAGTAACTGAAAAAAAACGGTTCATTTATCAATAATCTGACATGTAGTAAACCTGATCAGAATTATATTATTAAGCCCATGGAAGCGAGAACAGCAACAAACGTAAAATAAAACTGGCAAAGCGCTCTAACAATCATTGTCATATGTCGCCCGATCAAAGCACTAGTGGACAAATACAACATATATAGACAAATATAGGGCGTCATCAAGTCGATTGTAGATAAACTGAAAAAAAAACTAGTTGGCACTTTAAATAGGTGGTCAGAATAACATTTGGAAATAACAAAAATACATCGGCAAACGAATACCGAAGCAAGAACGAGGAAAGGGAAAATTCTAAAATCATAATTCCAAAATCACAGCAATTCACAGTATACGAATTGAGACATGTGACAAAGAAAAAACAAATAAACAAAACTGAACAAGATGCCACAAAACTGAAGCACTAGCAGTGTGAAACCCTATAAAAACTGAGGTATCATCAGGTGCTCTGGAAGGATAAGCATGATCTGCTCCACGCATGGCACCCGTCACACTGCCAGTGAAAGTCCGGTTTTGTCACAGTCGGTGTTAGTCAGTCCGGTAACAAACTCTGGGTCTACCCAAAGATATCTGTTCTCATTTGTGAAACAGAAACATTGTAATGGTCCGTCAAATCGTGGTGACGACCGTAAAACTTCTGTATTGACAATTGCAACAGTGACTTAAGATACTGAACATACACAAAAAGATAAATAAATAATGAAATGCAAAAATTTGAAAGTATGATAGTGAGATATTTTTTCAAGAACAATTACACCATAACTGATATATATGGAGAGTAGAAACCTCTCACCCGGGGATTCTGTTTGCGGTCTTCACACTACAGGAGAGATAAATTTCAGTCTTAAAGAAACATTGAAAAGATATCCTCACAGGAAGGGATCTTGGTGGAAGCTGTATACTGAGGGTACATAACTTACTTTGTCAGTTGGTAATGGGTCAGTAGCTGGCATGTCAGTTAGCTGTTAGTAGTCTCTTGTGATTTCATGTTTATGTCCGTATATTTAGTTCTTTCTGTTTCATTTTTCACAATTGACTCAGTCCTGTTGCCAACTGAATTTTACTGTTGTTACGATTGTTTTTTGATTTATTACATTGGCTGTAGGGGGAAGGTTTGGGCCCAATAAAACTAGTTTAACCCTGCCGCAGCAGGTTTGCGCCTGTCCTAAGTCAGGAAATTTATTAAGCCTTTGTGTGTCTTGTCTTTTTTCTAGTTAGTTTACTTTATGTCTATAGGAGTCTAGGATGATAACTTGATTACTCTTTATTCAGGGGCCGACTCCGACCTTTGGCTGTGGGGTTTTCTCACCGTTCATTGAAGATCTTATGGTGGCTTTAAGTTGTAATTGCTCCCTTTTGGGTCATTGTCTCTTTGACACATTCCCCGTTTCCCTTCTTTTTTCTATATGGAGTAAATGCATAAAACCGAGCAATGTTGTTCATCATCTTGTTGTCACCATTAGAACTTCAACAATGAGCATTGGTCATACCTCATAGTAATCATCATGAGGCCTTCAGTAATGCGCTTTGCTAATACCTCATAGTTCAAGACAACCCCTAGCACCGGTTCGGGTGGAAATCATTGCTAGGTGTCGAACAATGTCACATCCATGACTTATTTATCCAATTAATGCGAGGTCGATAACAAAAATAAAATCAACTTGCAAAGCGCTCTTATAATCACCGTTGCCCGACAATGACACTACGGTCTTAAGCTAGTGGACAGATACAAAATGTACACGGGGCTCTCATTAAGACTACTGTAATAAAACTTGGAATTATAAGATAGTGAGATGTGGACTATAAACATTTTGAAATTACAAAAACATAATAATACTGGTAATAATAAAATGATAAAATTTGAAAGTATGATAGTGAATCCATGTGAAATAATGTTTTGTCAAGAACAAACACAACATAACTGACTTATAATTGGAGTATGCATCTCTCTCATGGGGAATCTTTTTACGAACTCCACACTGAAGGAGAGACAAACTCAAGTCCTATATAAACAACGAAAGGATATGGAGTAAATGCATAGGAGACAAAGTCGCCTTAAGTAAATGGTTAAACTAAGCGATATAACATCGCTTCTTTAATTGTTGTTACCATAACAACTTCAACAATGAGCATTATTCATACCTCATAGTTAGTTTGAGTGAAATTCATTGCTTACTGTCGAACAATGTCACATGGATTCCATATCTAATTAAGCCGATGGATACGGAACGTAATATAAAATGGCAAAGCTCACTTTTAGCACTGTCATCAGTTGACCGACAAAAGCACTATTGTCCTAAGCTAGTGGAAATATACTACATATAGACAATCTCAGACGCTCATCAAGTCGATTGTTAGAAAACTTGGCATTATAAAATAGTGAGATACGGGCACTATAAACAGGTGGTCAGAATAAAATGTGGAAATTACAAAATAATAATAATAATATTAATGATAATAATAATAATAATAAAATGCCAAAATTCGGAAGCATGATAGAGTATCTGTTCCAGACCATACGCGCATTTGGACCGTACGCGTACGGACCGAACCGTATGCGTATACTCATTATGGTGTGGTCGGACCGTATAAGTATACGTGTACGGTCTGCTACGAGCTGGACCATACGCGTATATTTAGAGCGTATGAGTACAAAAAAAAGGACAGACACTGCATTCGTTATTTAAACAAAGAAGAAAGTTCCAGTCAAAACTGATAGCACTAACTGCCTCTGAAAACCGTATAAATTATTAGGTCTTTATAAAAATAATGAATTACTTATATAACTGAAATTATAGAAGTAGTGAAACAAAAATAAATATTTTCACATTTCACACTGATTTTAAAGGTGATACATTAACTTCCTTTTTACATTTATAAATTTTGTTCGTGAAACACTGTGTTATTTCCCCTGTTATATTTATTCAGCTTTCTCTTTACGAGATTTTAGAATTTGAACCCTTTTTGTGGTAATTGGGAAACCTGTTGTTTTTCCTTAGAAGTGGTATTAAATGATTTTTTTCTCGTGATTTTCATATAATAAATTGTTTCATTTCAATTAACATCCTATTTATTTTCTACGAGACACAAGTTTGTTTTTTTTTATTATTTTATCTCACATAACGTTCAATTAATAAGTTATTTTATAAAGGCATCTCCAAAAAATAATAACGTCAAATTCTTATTTTTTCTTATTTTCTTTAAAATAACTTTTTTTTTTAAAGAAAATCTTAGTTCTTTCTAAACATCAGAGCTTAATTCATTCAATAATATTGTATGCATTATATTAATTAATTGATATACTGTCCAAGAACACGCAAGTATTCGAAATAGCCAGACCGTACGCGTACGGTCCGACCGTATGGGTATTTCGAAAAAATACTCGTATGGTCCGGACCGTTCGCGTACGGTCCAAATACGCGTATGGTCTGGAACATATTCATATCAGATATTCTCAAAAGAACCGGTACACCACATTAATTTGTGCTTTAGCTGACAATGACCAGTCCATAATTATTGTGAATTGTATCTGAATCTTTAAAGAAAAAACTGCTTTGAGCCTTTTTCTCCTTCCTGTTTTTGTAGTGCGTCTTTTTCCTATGTGGTTTGTGTTGTCTTTAGAGACTGGTAGGGGGCTGGTAGAATACCAGGTTTTATCTTGATAATCCAAAATTTAA
The DNA here is from genome assembly GCA_002080025.1 of Modiolus philippinarum. Lineage (NCBI taxonomy): Eukaryota > Metazoa > Mollusca > Bivalvia > Mytilida > Modiolidae > Modiolus > Modiolus philippinarum. The sequence continues at coordinate 35,198 of MJUU01066853.1, forward strand.
GGAAAATCTATTCCAAGTTAAAGAGACTAATGATACATCTTCTTCAGCTTCGTACTTAGATCTTTTGTTGTACATTGACGAAGATGGATGTTTGAAATCTAAGCTATTTGACATACGTGATGATTTTAATTTCCTAATATTTGAAGTTTTATTTGAGTCAAATGTGGACTTTTGAGAGTAGTTGTCAAGGACCCAAATATTTAAAAAAATCCCGTATTCTATTTTCTTCCCTTAGGCTACCTAATATCTAAAAATATGTCAAAGTTACATCTATTGTCAAATATTTCACAATATTTTGACATTTCAATATACATGACTTTAAATATCTGGAAGCCAAGAAAATATGAAAGTTTCAATTCTTTGAATCAGATGTAAAATTTTAGAGCTATAATAAAGAGACCAATTTATGATTTTTTTTTATTGTACGGTCAATTGAATTTTGTCATACTTTATACAACAACAACAACAACAATCTTTATATACAATCAAAAGTGGCATTTCTCTTCCTGTAGCAATTAATACATTTTATAGGAAAAAGAAGGGAAACGGGGAATGTGTCAAAGAGACAACGACCCAAAGGGGAGTAATAACAACTCAAAGCCACCACAAGATCTTCAATGAACGGTGAGGAAACCCAACACCTAGCGTGGTTTATTTTAGTCATGTATAAATCTTTGAGTAATCACACAAAAATCAATTTTTTCTGAAATTTTGTATCTAATTTCGCTCACTACGATTTTAACCCTTTACCTGCTTTCTCCATTAATCCATGTTATTTCTCTTCTAGTTCTTAAAAATAGATCCAAGTTTTATTTAAACTTGAATTCATCTTGTTTGAGTTAACGTCCAAAAACCAATTTTTCAGTAAATTTCAATCTATTTCATTCAATATATGACCTTTTCTCCCCAAAATCAATATGATTCTTTCCTTTCTGATACTCAAAAAATGTATACCGGTATATCAAAGTTTCAATTGAATATTATATGTTATTCGGGAATCTTCACAGGGGATACGGGTTCATATTCCCTGTCTGTGTTTTATATCCCCTGAGCCGTCAGGCGAAGGGGATATAGGGCACAGACAGGGAATATGAACCCGTATCCCCTGTGAAGCCCAAATAACTTTTATATTCTGCTAGAAGTGCTATAATTTTTCTATTAAAATCGTTTAAAAATTGTGATTTTCCTACCACGGGGATACGGTCTCATATCCCCTGTCAAGGTAACCAATCAAATTGCAGGATTTACCTGGATATTTCACTTCAGCAGAATATAATGCAAATGTTTGAGTAATCGATCGGAACAGATTTGTAGGTCATTGTGACCTTGACCTTTCTTCAAAATCTATAAGATATTTTCTCCACTGGTAACAAACAGAATGCAATATTTTCATTTGAATTTAATCTAATTTCGGTCATTGTGACTTTGACTATTGACCTTCTTTTCCATCCTATTATCCAACAAAATATCATAGTGTGTAAACTTTTAGAGTTATTTTCTAAAAACCAAATTTTGCGTAATATTTTTAATCTATTTTCGGTCAATTAACCTTGAATTTTGACCTACATTTTACAAAACTAATCAGGTTCTCTCACTTCTAGTACCCAACATAATATAAAGTTTCATTTGACCTTTTCAGTTATCAAGATAAATACTTTAAAAAATTATTGATGTTTTGCTGTGAAAAAATGCCAGTGTCTAAACAAACTGCTTTAATAATGGCAAAAATGGCAGTTTTTTTTTTAAACCGAATGTACAATAAAATATCCCTTTTTTGTTTGTGTGCTGAGTCCGTAAAAGGATTCCCCGTACGTGAGATGTATTCTCTCTATATATTTCAGCTATGTTGTACTTGTGTTTGAGAGAGATTCTCATATAGATATACTTTCATGCTCTCAGAATTTTTGCATTTAATTATTTTCTTTTTGTAATTTCGAAAAATGCTCCGACCGTCTGTTTACAGTGCTCACGTCTCTCTATTTTATGCCAAGTTTTCTTACGATCGACCTTTTTGTTTATATGTCGTATCTGTCTACTAGCTTATGAAACTAGTTATTTTATCGGGCAACGGGTGACAAAGATCGTGAGAACACTTTGCCAGTTTAATTTATGTTTGTTGATAATCCCGTATCAATGGACCAAAGGGTAAAAAAGACATGGATGTAGTGTTGCCCGACTGAAGCAATTTATTCCGCTCAAACCGGTGCTAGGGGCCGTCTTGGACTTGCTATAAGGTATGAGCAAAGCTCATTGTAAAAGGCCTTGTGATTACTTCAAGATGAAGAACAACAATAAAAGCGTTGTTCCTCTGCTTGGTTCTACCATGTATTTGTAAAGACTTTGTCCCATGTGCATTTACGCCATATCCTTTTATAGTTTATATAGGTAAATATAAAATTAAAAGCCCATTACATTGTTGAAGACATGATACTAAATTACGGTTTATACACCGTATACGAAAATGTTTTATCATTACTTTTGCATCAAGATGAAAGGTAATAAATGTTAACATAAAAGGAATTAAAAGCAACTTTTCTGATGGAAATATTGGCAAAAATACCATAAGTGGTTTCTATGGTAACGAAATATAATTTCGACAGTCCTGGCGATTTTTTCCCCAGTGAAGTTCTATAAGAGTGAGAAAAAGTTATTTCCATGTTTTATTTAATTCTTTGATGCTTTCAAAGAATGCCTAAAATGGCATTATATCTTCCGTTGAACTAGAAAAGAAGTTTTACATCGACAATAATCGAAAAACAGCAAATGACATGTACTATGTATAATGCGAATTTTTTTCCCAAGCACTTTATACACCTCCGTTGGAGCACTATGTAAGCAGGCAGCACAAAGCTTAGTTAGCCAAGTGGTAAAATAGATAATACCTTTGCTTTATGAATTCGCGCACCACTTTTCAAACCTCAAAAGGTGCACTTCCAATCATAAGTGATAAGGTATATCGGTTACCTGCCAAAGGTCCATGGACCCGGGTTCCTCCACTACTAAAAAGGAACGCCATGCTAAAGCTGAAATACTTATGAAAGTGGCTTTAAAATCCATTTAAAGAAACACAACCCGCAAAAAATCAAATTTAGCACATGTGCCTCTAATACCTAGAAATGTTAATGTTTGATAAAAAATATATGTCATGAAATTTCATGCAGATTTTTTTCTTTACCAAAAGAGACCATATTATTCTGGGTTAATCTATATGCCTCTAGCTGCAAACTAGTTTGCTGAATGAATTTCACTTTCTGTTAAAATATTATTCTATAAGTCGAACATTGAAAACATTTATATCGTATTCGTTTATTAAAGAGAATGTATTAGCACACGGGAAAATGAACTGTCGTAGCGATCACTACCAGAATGAATTGATGAAGTTCCTTCTTTGAAGTCACGAACCCACACCAAATCATTCTGTTACAACACTTCTACTACAGTACGACTACCAAGGTCGTAATCATCCCCGTACATAGCTGCTACTTGAGCACCATTGACCATCATCTATGTAATTACTCCTTGGTTTGACTGACTGCATGTAGTTGCCGCAAATAAATAAATGCCTTTCACTGGAGATACGAAATGTCCATCACGGACATCATATCCATTACCTATATTGGTAATGACTTTGTCATACTTTACTGTTTGCAAAGGTCCAACCGTCACGTCATGAGTTAAAACTGCAGAAAATGCAACTGGAGTTTTCAAGGGGCTAGTCGAACCTAAAATAATTACCAATAGTTAAAATATGAAAGAACTGCAATTAACAGCAACGTCGGTAATACAATAAGATAAACAGTTTCGAAAAATACGAATTTTTCCATCATCAAATAAATATATTCAAATGTAAAATAAACAAAATGCCTCAAAAATACTAAATTCTATTATGCTGAACTCGTTCCAAATGGCGAAGAAGTTTCGAGGAAAAGATCTGTACTTTCCCATAGATTAAAAACTTAAACTAATTTCTCCACTGGGGCCATTTTAGAGGAGATGCAGACTTCAGCTTGCTGGAGACATTTTAAGGCCGAACAAAGGATTATTGTGACTAATTTCGGTTCAAAATTGCTTTGTAGTTTTAGAGGAGGAGATCTTTTAATCAGTTTCCATAGGGTCCAATGTTACAACATTATCCCCGCTGGCTTTAAAATTTTATAAATAGAACAGTCTATGGGCTATACTTTGCCAAAGTTTGGTTCTGATCGGCAGATTAGTTTCAGCGAAGAATATCTGTAAATAGTTTTCCCATGTTTGACAAGTGTACTGGTCCAATGTTATATTCCTGCTTTCTTATTTTATCCTCAATAAAGAGGTAACTCTATAAATATGTTTAGATTTTATCATTATCCTTATTTTCAATACGTATTCCACATTTCCAACAGCTAAATAAATATACTGATTTTGTCTATTTTGTACGACATTAAGCTGTTTTACAACATATATATTTTTATTAAACTATGTGGCCAGATTGTGGCTGTGTTGGATGGGGTGCAAAATTTATAAAGGGACCAGCTAGAGACTATTGTGACCAAGTTTGATGCCAATTGGCCCACTAGTTTTTGAGTAGAAGATATTTGAACGAAAAGTTAACACCAAGTAATGTCAAAAGCTTGCACCGTCTATAGTCAGATGAGCTAAAACAACATACATTAAAGAATTTTTTCGTGTTTGTTTAAAAAAAATGACGTCTGTAAGTCTCATTAATTTTAGTTTAAAAAGAATGGACTTCTAGATATATATTTCAAAATGTAGTTTCTCCAAATTTCAAAGTGAATCTAGAAGGCATTTAAAACATTTTTCGTGAATAGTTTTGAACTTCTAAATTTTTACAAAGAACGAATAATAGAGGAGAAGTATATATATTTTTATATCTTTTAATTTTAGATACAAACTGTGATGGAAACACATAACACGATGAAAAGGCGATTCGTTAGTACGGTTGCGGAGTCTAGTCACTTTGACAATTGGAAATACAAAAGGAATATTGGATTCCTATAGGACCTTATTAAAGTAGACCCAGCAACTTCCTACAAGAATAAAAAAATCGGGTTTTTATTCATTTAAAATACACACATAAAAATTATGAAACACATTTAAAGTCAAGTTAATACAAACATCCGAACATAGTTTCATAGTTTCAAAGGAGCATCTCCCTCATGCATAGCTCTGTCCTGAGCTAATTTTGGCTTTCCTTTTTAGATACTATTGGTAATTTGTTCTCTATCAGCTTTTACAAATATTTCGATTTACGGATTTCCAAATGTTTTGGTTGATCTGCACTGAAGAGACATAAGTTGTCGACATGCGCATATGCAGAAACTAAATTCCCGGAAACTTTGGTATTTTGATATTAAGCAAATTTTTTATTCCTTACTTCGCCAAGAAGTGTTTTTGAAGTCCTAAATGTAACTTACAAGTTTTTTTTCGTTTTCCTTTTTCTTTTGTGCTGTAATCTTATTAATGTATTTATTTGTTTTGACTAAAGATCGTCCAAAAAGCATTGTTGCTAAACAGCATTTTTAACATTTTTTGTTTTATGAGTTACAATTATATAAATTTGAAATCACAGTTTTTCATTGTTAGCGGATCACAGTTTTACATTATATTGCTTTATATTATTAATTTGATATCATTTGAGAAATTTGATTAGTTGAGAACTGATCACATGACCCACTGTATATTTAGAGATTGACTAGAAAACAGCATATAAAAGGTTATATCGCATGTTACTAAAAATAGTGATGCATTTCATATATTCCTATGAAGTTATGTAAAAAGAACATTAAAATCTTATTAAATTCATTTTAATGAAGTTTCTAAGAATGTTATATATTATACACATTGCAGTTACATTATAGTAAATGAAATCCTAAATATATTAATTTTTTAATTAATTCAATTGTATCTTGCATTTAATCATTTAGATAATAAGAATAAAAATGACCTTTTTAGTGTTTCTGTAAATTAATAATATAGCAATTATAGTCTGTGTGTGAGGTCGATACGATGTTATATCGACCTCGGATTTCATCCTCAGTCGATATGCTTTTCCAAGGTCGATATAACATCGTATCGACCTCATTCACAGACTATATTTGTATAATATAGATCAGTTATGACTGCATGGATGAAGTTAAAATATCATAATATTATTAGTCTTTGATATTATACAATTATAGCCATTGTATATGTCAATATGATGTCATATCGACCTGAGAAATGCATATTGACCTACAGTCGATATGCATTAATTGGTCGATATAATATCATATTGACCTAATATAACATCATGTTGATCCATTCTATCTTTAGTGTAGAGTCATGTTAACAAACTACGCAGATGTTTTGACCATCGACCTTCGTCATGAAGCCAGTAAGTGCCTTTCTACATTACATGACAAATATGTTGTTGTACCTGCAGACAAAGCTTCTAATAATGTCATTTTTGTATGTAAAGCACATTATTACAACTACCTCATCAAAGAACAAGGTATTGATCGCAAAACACCAGGCAATACTACATACAAAAGAGTTTCATTTGAAAAAGATGAAATGCTTTCAAATCACAGGTCATTCATGTCCTCCTTGATTATCTATACTAAAAATAACAATGAAGACCTGCCATACTTATATTGGGTACCAAAATTACACAAAAAATCCATATAAGGAGAGATAAATCGCAGGATCTTCATCTTGCTTAACTACTGAATTGTCAATTGAACTAACTAAGATTTTGTCGGCAGTCAAAGACAGGCATCATGCATATTGCAAAACTATTCATGCCCGAAGTGACATAAATCACCTGTGGATAATTAAAAATTCGAAGGATTTATTGGAAAATCTTATATCCCGTTACTTCCCAAAAAATATTTGATTTTTCCACATCCTCATGATAAACTAAAATCACGAATAGGAAGTATCATTCAAAAAAATTGTTGTATTTGGTTATAAATCCACATTTTTTTAAAAAAACCAATTAAAAAGGAAAAGTATGCTACGATAAAAAACAGGTGATCAGTATGCTTGATTTTCGAATTGATTAAACATTCGTCACGTTTGGAGGTGCTATATATCAACAGCAAGTTGGCATACCAATGGGCACTAATCGTGCACCTCTATTCGCAGAATTGTTTTATATTCTTACGTGACTGAATTTCTTCAGATCATAAAATAAATGATGCTAGATCCTTCAATCTAACTTATAGAGGTATTGATGGTGTTCTATCCATCAATAATGCATCTTTCTCTAAATGGATCCAATTAATGTATCCGCCAGAACAAGAGATGAAGAAAACGACAGAAACAACCAGATCTACATCCTTTTTAGACTTACATCTCGAATTTGACGAAAATGGTCATCTCAGTACTAGAATTTACGACAAAAGGGACAATTTGATTTCAAAATTATCAATTTCCCTAACATGGACAGTAATATTCTAGCATCGCCTGCTTCTGGAGTGTATGTTTCAAAGCTTATTCGTTACGCGAGACATTCACAAATTATACAGACTTTCTCATTAGACATAGTTATTTCCGTGACCGCCTTATTAATCAAGGCTTAAAAAAATCCGTCTCATACGATCATTAAAAAGGTTCTTTAATAGATATCAGTCCCTTTCGGAAAAATTTAAAGTTTCGGGCCGAACTCTGATTCAAGATTCTTTCTTTAGTTAATACTGGGATGATCATTTCTTTAACTGTCTACGACCTTTCAATGGCAATCGCTGTTGAGTTACTACCGGACACTACCCAAATAGAAAGAGAGGTTTGGCCATCCATTAAACCGGTTTAACCCACCATTTCTTTTGAAATGCCTGTACCAAGTCAGGCCCATTGCGGTCGATAATTTTGCCGGTGGTTTTCACCTGATTTGTCCGTTTGTCTCATGGACATCGGCTCTTGACAACTCTGTTCGGTAATTGTTTTTTTATTACCTCCATCTAGTAAAACGGCTACAATCGTTATATTATTAATAGAATTGATACACATTATTCAAACTCTTGCAATTTCTTTAGTAATGAACATATTCTTTTAACTGTCTTAATTTGAAATTTCTTTTATTAAATATTTGAATATGTTCTTGCATACATTGGCTTGTCCTTGTCTTCTTGTAAAATTTAGTTTCTTGATATTAGGGTTATTAAATGTGGTTTGTTTCCATTTATTTATTCACTTTTAGGTCATTTGGGGCTTGGTGTATGGTGTGGGGTTTCTCGCTTTGTTGGGGACCTTGCGGTGAGCCCTGGATGCTTTGTTTTGGGTCGTTTTGACCTGAGATGAAATGTTGTCTCCCTGACATTAACCCCATTTCCTTTCTTTTTCATATTTCCTATATTTTTAAAAATTGTGATTTATACACATTTATTTTGGCCTGGTTATATGAAGTGGATGCGAACAAGAAGATGAAGCAAACAAAGAATTTCTTGTTTAGTATATTTCTAACTAACAAGGCAATTAATCGGTCATATATTTTAAATGAAATCTTCATTTCCCTTTAATTTGCCTTAATCAATATCCACTCTCAAATTTTACATTTGTACTGGTTATAATGCATCAATGGTAACTCTAATTTCCCCTTTTTTGTGACAAGGACAAGAAGTTATTTTTAGTAACGTGCAATATATATATATATCACCCATGCAATTAGCCGTTTTTGATATGTTATTTCTGTGCAACCTCACATAATATAAGGGTCATGTGATTATGTTCTGGTCGATGGAAAAGCTTGAAAAATATCTAATTAATAATATTATCCGGTAATTTACCACTGCTGCAACATCGCTTCCAATTACAGTTTGTCAACACGAACGTAGATCATGCTTACCGCCTTGTAATAAAAGTCGCTTCTGTTGTTGTGGTTGAGATGATGTTACGTTGCTAGCAGCTTGAGCATCAGCAAACTTCGGTTTCTGTGATGTGTCTGACCATTCTGATCCCAATTTTACTTTCTTTATAAACACCTCATTGGTAACTTATAGCTGTTTATTAAATTCTCCTCTTTAACGACTGATTCTCTACCTGGAAACTTCTTCAAGCTCTGTTTTCAGTTTCATGACAAGATCTAAAATTATAATGCAGTTGTCAAAACTAAAATCAAGTCATGACGTTCAAGTTAAAATAATAAATCTATTTCCCAAGAGAAGTGAATTGTGAATCAATGCAGACTGGTAGGCCATTTTGTATTACAATACAATATTTCCTATCACTCCTTTTATTTAGTGCGAAATAAACTATCATAATCTGCCTCTCGTCATTAAGGATTTCTAACTGTAAGGGAAAGTGCTTCCATATCACAGATAATTAATGGTTTGATTCTATTGGCTTAATCATTTTACTTTATTATTACTACATTTTTAAGTCAAATTTGCCCTGTTGGTAATAGACCACTTTCATGTTTATTTCTTATCCCGACTTTGGCTCCGTTTTTATAACGTTTTCCACAAAGGGAAGTAACCTACTGACCCGACAGTCAGGTTTACGGTTCCATTGTAATAAGGGACAGCAGTAGATTTTGATACATGGGTATCTATCCCTGGACTAGGGGTAATATCTCGATTGTCTTTAAATAAATTATTTCAAGCTATTCTGGTACTTACCACAGTGAAAATCGTAACCGTTGCCTGAGAAAATATTTACTGACCGTCCTTTCCCTAATGAGACCGAAAACCAGAATGACAGGTGTTAGCGAGTGACGTCCCTTTGAAAAACATGCTAAATTAGCAGTCATCCCGTAAATATGAAATTCGTCTATTTGTTCTCTATCAGCTCTAACAATTCAATTTGAAATTCCGTATTTTATTTATTTTATTTACATGACATACAAATTCATACATATTTCGATTTCTCGACTTCCTAACATGTAATCAGTACTGAAGAGACACAAGTTGTAAAAACGAGTAATTTTACGGTAAGTTCGGTATTTTGTTATTAATATTAATACCTAAAAGGTCGTCTTGCAAATCATCCTTCGTTGTTTGAGTAGAGGATAATCCAAGAAAATTAACAAAACAAATCCCCATTAAAAGAACCACAGTCTTCAAAAGCGCCATATTACTATAAGTAGAAATATTAGATTAGAAATGTAAAAGAATGGATAACACCCACAATGGCTGAAAATTATAATTACATGCCACAATCTGTCATGGAACTACACATGAAAAACACGAATAAGACAAGAGACAAACGTAGAAAACAATAGGAATTCGGCACAGCCGGATTTGGTACCGGCACTAGCAAAAGCCAGCGGTAGGGTTAAACCGGTTTATGGGCCCCCAAACCTCCCCTTTATCTGTCCCGTTTCCCTATGGTATAAGAAACATACGAATAAAACCCAATACAGGTAGACTACTAACTCCATGACCACAAGCTTGAAAGGAAAAAAAAAACAATACGTAATTTTGAAAGATGGGTTAAGGGGTGCTTGCCGCTAAACTGCCGGGTAGCTAAAGGAGCCCAGTCTGCTGGTAGAACACTGCCGTTCTACGGAAGAAAAATCAAGTTTACCTTGCACATTATCTTTGCTTGACCTTCGGTGCAACAATATTATTAAACTATCTCCAAACAAATACGGTGCAGGTAAACAACGAGTAAAGGGTCAGATAAGACAGTGCTGTGACGGAACTTTTTATATGTTTAGATGCAGTTTATTTTAGTCGCTTTGCAAACCTCAAAAAGGTTGCAATCAGTCCTCATTATCGGAAAATTGCAATAAAATAATAAAAAGGGAAGACTATAATTACTCGAAACTTGATGATGTTGTATGTAAGTCAATAGGCTGCTTTAAAGTAATGATAGTAAAACCCTGAGTGAATAAAAGGCAATCTAAATCCAGCAACAAATCGAGAACACAAACAAAGGCACGAAACAGAAGATATGATAATCATAAACATAACATTCAAAACTAAAACACTAACAGTGTGCATTATAATAAAAATGAGAATGATATCATGTTTTCCAGTAGTGTAAAAATGTCCTGCAATGTATTCGATACTGATCACTCTCTCGGGCTCAGGATGTTAATCTGTGAAATTCGAAACAGCTAATGTCAATTCTCTGTAGACATTGCATCTAGTTGATGACACCAAATACAATCAATGATATTGTTTAAGGTAATCAAATATTATAAAATATTCTTATGTAAATGCATTGTATGCCTTTTTTCATTATGTAAGGCTTTCATATTATGTACATATAATTTGTTAGACCTAGTTATGTAATTTGTTTACAGTAAGTTATGTAATTTGTTTACAGTAAACAATTGACAAAATTAATGATTTTAAATACATTAGAATTCTACAAGATTTTGATTAGTAAACATGATGTGTCATTTGTTTAAAAGTTGATCGGAGTTTTCTACTTATTTCTTGTGAAAGATATCCCTAGAAAATTTGTATGTATAAACGTTAGGTGATAGAAATGAGTTTAACTGTCAATTTTATTAGGTTTTCTCACATCTTTTGGATTGGAATGTGTGAATTTGTTATAATTTATTCAGTTAGAACTATATGGATGCATCGGCAAACGAATACCGAAGCAAGAATGAGGAGAGGGGGAAATTCTAAAATCATAAATCCAAAAATCCATATATATTATATATAAGTTTTATATATTTTGTCTTTATTCATAAAAGTATATCTGAGCCAAAAAGATCATTTATTAAAGGTTATTTCCTTCTCATAACAATGTTGTATGACGGCCATTGAATGTCTAAAGGGACGATAGTAACAAAAGTTTTACATATCACTGTCTAAGCATTTTTAACGAGTAATATGAAATACATTCTCGAAAGTACACATTATACGTTACAGGAGGTAGGTATATTGCTGCTAAGGAAGGGATAACTCACAATTGGAAAGTCAAAATTATCACGTTTATCATAAAGATTAGATTTAAAACGTCAGTCTTTAGTAGGTGCACAGTGGGCTATTTATTTGTTTTTTTTTATTTCACTTCTGATTCGTGGTCCTCGTGTATTAGAGAGTACACTTTATCACATCATTTTTCAGATCATCATGTCTTCAGTCAAAAACGTAGTAACGAGATTAGTAAGGTATATCGTCGGTCGTCTGGAAGTCACTGCCATAAGTGTTTTATGGATTCTAATGAAGATTTATTAAGTGCTTAGTAAAGGTAAGGAAACTGAATTTTTCGATCGTTCTGTTTGTGCCAAGGATTCCAACACAGGTTTTCACTAATATCAGTCCTCGATATTGTACTGGAGCTATAAATAGGGTTGCTGAGTTGGCAATACCCATATTCGTAAAAAGACAATCTAGACAGTGGTTCTCACACATCAGGAGTATATGGTTGAAAGCTTTGTCTGCAGGGACAATGACGTAAAATTCTTGTTTCAACGACGAGCGGATCCTTAAAGATTACGGAAAGAATGGTCTTCATTGATGTTTGGAACCCTGGTTTGCAAGCACAAAATACGCCTAATTTTGATGACTTTATAGACCTGTTCTAGTCGGACAACGATTTGACAACAATTATTCTTTCTTTATCCACTTTCTGTCGTCAGGCGCATCCGTCAAAAACTCGCAGTTGTAATCAAAACGTTTCCCGTCAAAACATGACGTCTGAGTATTATGACGTTCGAATATTTGTTTGAAACTTCATAGATTTTCCAACAAAATACAACTATGGGGTTCAACTTATGCACCCGAAATTTTCAAAATGAAACGAGACTTATAGAGCCCCTTGTAGAGTAAAATTTATATCGAAGACTTTTAATTATTTTACTGCATAGAAAACAAGGACAATCGCGTTAATTTCATTTGTTTATTGAAGAGAATGTATCAGAACTCCAGAAAATGAATTGTAATACCGATCACTTGCGGAATGAACTGATGATATGTCCTCAAAGAAATGACGAATCCACACCGAATCGTTCTGTTCCAACACTACCACGACAGAATGACTACCAAGGTCATGATCATCTCCAAACATTGCTGCTATCTGCGCACCATTGACCACCATCTCTATGTGAACCGCTTGGTCTACCCGGCTGAAAATAGTTGCTGCTAACAAATAAATGCCTTTCACTGGAGCAATAAAGTGACCATGCCGAGCATCATATCCGTTGCCTATATTGGTGATTACTTTGTTGAATTCGATGGTTTGCAGAGGTCCTAATGTAAGATCGTGAGTCAATACTGCAGTGAATGCAACGTGAATTTCTGTTTGGTTTATTGGTCCTGAAAATAAAAGTCTTCAAATAATTACAATTTTTTTCACCTGGTTTTAATTTCTCTTGACACTTTTTTCGTGCTCGGCTGGTGTGCGAGAGGTACCGGGATCGATTCCTCGGGTTCTCCACCATGTTGCCTACTGGGCAGGGGAACCATTATTTTTTGTTCACGTGGCATTGAAAAACTAAAAACGACGTGTCAGATCAATCTTGTATTACACCCGGAAAACGTATCCACAAAGTTTGCAAAGTATATGATATGTACGTCACATACCGGGACAAAGGATGCGGAAATGCCATTACACGTCCAACATTTCCCGCAACCAGAAATTATATAAAAATCAAATATGGGAATATAACAACATGGTAGACACATACAAGGACATTTTAGGTTAATTTTACTCAATATAATTGAATTACAAACACTAGATAAAAGTAAACACTTACAATGGCCGAAAATTACAATCACATACCACGATCCATAAGGGAATTGCACTAGAAAAAATTAAATGAAGACAAGAGACAAACGTCAATATGTAATTATTTATACCTTTAAATATACTCCAAACCAACGGTTCTGGGTAGGGGTGACCTTCAGTGATGTAACAGAAAAAAACTTTGGGATTTATTTACACTAACAACACGTCAATAACAAATGGAAATTTGTCCCGATTCATGTGAAATTCACATCGAATGTCAAGTTTTTTTTTATAAGATCAATTTCCATCCTTTACTTGATTTTTGAGTGAAAGGAAAATGATAAGCAATTGATATCATGTGTGCGCAAATTCATGAACTAGAAATAAAGAAATCAGAATTAACCACAGATGAAATAATATTATAAATATATAACATATAATATAGCATACAATATATTATTACTCTTCGCATAAGAAACTTCATTTTAATTTGACATATTTTTACAAGGAATTTATAGCGTCAAGGTAAAATGCATTGGCATATAAAACGCTGAAATGGCATATAAAACGCTGAAATGGCATATAAAACGTTAACTATGCATTGGGTCTGACCTAAGAAGTCTTCGTTTTTCTGTATTCACGTTTTGGCCTTGTCTTTGGACATTGATGTTTGTAATAACCACATCCCTTGATCTTTTGGTAATCTACTTTTCCTTCAGAATAGTAAAAATATCAGTTTGATAAAAGTTTCAACTGGTTTTTGTTTACATTTGTGCTGTACGTCTGATGCAACTGTTTTGCCCAGACCATAATTGTAAGCTTTCACTCTGTATATTTCAGTTATTGTGTACTTGTTCGCATATGGTGTCTTTTAGAATAGACAACACTAGAAGTGTTGCTCCATTGCTTTGTTTTGCCATGTATTTGTATAGACTTTTTTCTCGTGTACATTTACTCCATATTCCTTCATTGCTTATACTAGCATACTTTCAAATTTTGGCGTTTTATTATTATTTTTTTTGTTATATCTAAATGCTTTTCTGATGACCTATTTATAGTGCCCACATCTCACTATTTCAAATACCAAGTTTTTTTACAATCGACTTGATGAGTGCCCTGTGTTTGTCTATATGTTGTAGTTGTCCACCAGCTTAGGACACTGTCTAGTGCTTTTTTCGGACAAGAGCACTTTGCAAGTTAATTTTATATTTATTGAAAATCCCGCATCCATGCGCTCAAAAACATGAATGTAGCGTTGGTCGACATTTGGCAATGAATTCTGCTAAAACCGAGATAGGGCGTCGTTTTGAGTTTACTATGAGCAAATCTCATTGTTTAGGCCTAATAGTGAAATCAAAGTGAAGAACAATAATGACAGTGACTTGTTGCATTGCTTGTGTGTAATGCCTTGTGCCTTTTTGCAAATAAAATAACTTTAAATCAATGCTACTGCAGATGCTTACCGCTTGGTACTAACATTCTCTTCTGTTTTCGCTGAGATAATGTCGCATTGGGAGCATCATTTACAAATTCCGAATTCTGTCGCTCGGCTGAGAAATCGGTCCTCGATGTACTGTTCTCTACGCGTGCTTTGTCGATTGTCTTGTCGGTCGAGTCTTTCCTGAATTTAATACTCTGTGTCAGTGCCTCGTTTGTAACTTCTAAATGTTCAATTCTTTTCTTCATTTCTGCATTTTCTTGTTTCATGGACAGATTTTCTTCCTCAAGAGAACTTATTCGTCTTGTAACTTCCTCAAGCTCCCCTCTTAGTTTCATAACCACATCTAAAATTATAGTTGAAAAACTATAAAAAAATCAGTTGTTGATTAATAGATATTTCATGATTGATAATTTGATTCTTTTATGTAGAGCTGCAATTTTCGGAAAACATTTTACCAAAAGTAGTCGGGGAGAGAGACCTTAAGCTTAAAATATAAAGTCAAAATCAACAAAAGAAAACCTATAGACAATATTTACTTCTGTTGCATTCATAGTTTGACGTATAGGTTTATACTGTACCGGCCAGCCTAGTTATTCAAAATCATTTTTTGCTCCGTTTCGTATTATTATCACTAGATGATGCCCGCGAAATCGCGGGAAGATTTTAACAATTCTGATAAAGACAGTTGATAATAGTAAGGTTGTAATTGGTAGTATCAAAACGTATTAAGAAATCCAAAGGCAATTTCCACTAGTAGTCCTTGATGTTACATTATGTATGTATGAATTTCATATGAATATGTAAATCAACGCATAATTGGGTTTTCATTCGACATAGAAGTGATCACCGACGGACTACGGATGGACCATTCCAAAATAAGACCGGAGTTCTTTAAATAGAAAGCCGATGAGCTACAGACCTGACATCAAATCCCACAGTATGGGACCTCGATAATGCTTGTAGCTGCATACCAAACATAAAAAGACTGTGATAAGTAGTTACTGGGAAAATTGTTACCAATATTTCCTGCTATTGACCATAAGTGTCAAAAAGGAACTGAATCGGTAAACAGGAGGTATACAGGAAACAGAGCCGAGATTAAAACCAATTGTTTCATGGGAACTCCTGCTGATGCCACATACCAAATATCAAAAGAGTGTAATAAGTAAATGAAGTTGCTGGAAAAACTGTTACAAAAATATTTTCCCCTCCTTCGACATTCACCTGATGCTGCATAACAAAAAGATATGAAAAGTAGTTGCCGGCAAAACTGTAAATTTTTACCATTTACCATTAATGTCAAATATAACCAAGTCCGCAAACAGGAAATAGACAGGGAACATATAGGTGCCGACTCCGACCAGCCGTTGGGTGTGGGTTTCCTCACCGTTAATTGAAGATCTTATGGTGGCTTTGAGTTGTATTTACTCCCCTTTTGGTCGTTGTCTCTTTGACACATTCCCCATTTCCTTCTTTATTTCTAATATCAAATCCGACAGTATATGCTGCATATCAAATATAAAACAGTCGTGATAAGTACATTTATTATTCTTCATGCAAAAACCTAGTAACTTGACTGGATGAGAGACATGTGTTATTCAACATAACACGTACCCTCGGCATCAATATCACATCCCCACTCCATTCAAAAATCTAGTAATTTGTTTGGATGAGAGACATTTGTTATTTAACCGTAACACCCTCGACATCCATTGGCGTTGAGAATTTAATGAAATTAAATTAATTTGTTTACTGTTTCATGGTTTATCTATATTATGTTATTGAATTCCTGTTAAAAGAAAATAGTGAAATTTAAATAATTGTTTATTTTATGATGCTTACTAATCACTGTTAATGGAACAAAATCTAATTTTTCGGATAATTACAAAGAGAAAACAAAAGACTCCCAAAAAACTATTACCTACAAATGTATTTAATTGGTGTTATGATATTCAAACATAGATTTCAAAATATTGGAGGCATTCAGTATAATAAATAACATACTGGCTTTAGTTGAGGGTGTTATAGCAGATGACAACACTCAGACAAATTTTTAACCAAAAAATGACTGTTTTAAAGACAAATTTAGGAAAAGCTAAACATCATTTCTATAACTCATATAACAAACACTTTCTATTTTCTATGGTAATTGAGGAGATGCGGCTCAAAGAATTCGATCCCTTAATTTAGTATCAGTAGTTAACTATGGGGAAAAACCGTAGGTTTTCAAAAAACGTTTTTTGAAAACCTACGGTTTTCCCCATAGTTAACTACTATCTACGGGACTAACGAAAATAAGCAA